>JAGDYQ010000085.1:3715037-3781215 GCA_021962125.1 Bulinus truncatus | reverse complement strand
TCAAGGTACAATCATCTTTATTTACAGTTAATGTAGCAAGAACAGGCAAACCTTTAAAAAGCTTGTTTTCATTGAACAGCTTTAACCTAAGACTGACAGACACAGACATCTATTCGTGAGATATATCAAGGAACAATCATCTTTATTTACAGTTAAATGTAGCAAATATGTAGACAAGGAAAATATACATTTTTCAAGACCATTAAATGTCGAATGATGATAACGAAGGCTGATCAATAGCCTTGTCGCACAAACAACGAAAGCTGCTGAACGCTACACTGATAGATAAGTAGACAGTAAACATTATCTATAAAAGATTTACAGTGAAAAAAAAAACAGTAAGATATCATGATTGGGCCATAACGTATTCAGTGTGGAATAAGGTCAGCTAGATTATATTCATTTTAAAAGAAGATTAAACCACAACACATACGTTGTAAAATAAGTTATAATAATTATATTTTGAAAGAGTGACTCTCAAAGTGTGGTCCACGACACACCAGTGGGTCCAAGAGTTGATTTAGATTAAAGGAGAGGGCGTTGCTCAGCCAAAAAATTCCATCATTTTTTTGATTGATGAAGGCCACATTTTTTTTCTCTTTATGTTCGAATCTTTTTGAAATGCAATGTTTCTTCGAATGACTGGAAGAAAAATGTTAAGGAAAAGCATATTCTGTTTGATCATTACAATATTATTAAAACCTATTTGCAGCTTTTAACTTATGTTTAGTAGTGCCAGACTGTTTAAACTAATGTTTAGTAGTGCCAGACTGTTTAAACTAATGTTTAGTAGTGCCAGACTGTTTAAATTAATGTTTAGTAGTGCCAGACTCTTTAAACCAATGTTTTGTAGTGCCAGACTCTTTAAACTAATGTAGTGTTAATTTAAAATAATATAAAAAGATGTATTGTGAAGGAATATAAATAAACATATAAAATGTTATTGAAGCGAACGAGTGGATATAACAACCTGATTGGCAGGACTAGTTCCTCTGCCCATGGTCAGCTCATGTCTGCTCAAGATCCAAGTGTAACGCCGTCGTTGTTTGGTTGCTTTAAGATCATTAAGAATTTTTCTAATCTCTGCCAACACTTATGTGTTTTAATGGTGCTTGCAGAATTTCTAAAAACTCCGGGCAGGTCGCCGCCCCTTCGAATCGGCAGCTCCTCCCTCTTCCATCCCCTTTCCAAGGTCGCCTATCCATCTCTGCCTACCAGTTTTAACCAAACAAAGGCTTGGAGATAAATTTCACACAAATTTGACAGCTTTTTGATTTCTATTTCGACAACTTCCAATAAAATTATTGTTATTTATAATATGTTGATTTTTTCGCTTAATGTATCTGCACCTAAAAAAATATACCCCATAGCTACGTGAAGTGATAAAATTACAAACGAATGAGCGTGAACTTTATAAAGTTTGTACAGACAATGTATTCATATTAACAAGCACAACAATAGCGATGACAAACAAAACAAAAGAACGATAAAGGAACGTAGTTAGTTTTTAAATAACTTATACAACACAAGCAGGCTTGCGGGGAAGGAGCCGAGGAGCCGGAGCCGAGGAGCCGGGAGCCGCTACTTTTTGCTGGAGCCGGAGCCGGAGCCAGAGTCGAAAAAATCTGGCGGCTCCACGGCTCCCATATGATTTTTTTTTACAGCAGAATTTTTTTTTTTAGCTTTAAAATTCCAAATTTGTTGGATTGTTAGCCTCCTACAAATTGACATGTTGTCATTTTTACGAACGCCACAACAGTAACAGCGTTTAAATGATAGCGTGCACGCACATCACCACAAGAAATCTTAAATGGGGAATCGTTTTGTGTTCGTTTTAAATCTTGTTTACCCTCCGAAATTTTTTTAATGGCATGTTATTTTGTTATATATAAAGTTAAAACAGTTTTATTTCATAGAATAATTGTATCAATCATTTAAAATAAATTTTTACTACGACGACAAATAGAACGCGTCATTTCGTATTATTATTTGACCACGAATTTGTAATAGACTAAAAACAAAATGGTCGCTTTCTGTATTTAACATTTTTTATTATAAACAGAATATCTGAAATAGAGTAGATAAATTTATAAGGCTGTGGCTATACGGACCCGGGTCCCAATGAAATCCGATTGTTATTCGGACCCGTGGCAAATATGCACTAAGCTTAGTTATATTTAAACTTCATTAGACGGAACCCGAAAAAATAATAATACAGAGTCCACTAAGTGGAACCCTAGACACTGAGTAACGATTAAATCAAACAATTCAAACAATTATAAAAAAAACAATAATAAAGTGTATGTAGAGCTAAGCTAAGTGCATATTTGCCACGGGTCCGAATAACAATCAGACTTTATAGGGAAGGGGTCCGAATAAAATTTGCATAACTTTTTAACAGCGGCATGTTTGCGTGGCGCAATTACAATAATTTTTGTCTCGTGTGATACTATCTTAATAGGGTGCCGCAGCCGGCACATTAGTGGCAGCCGGAGCCGGAAAAAATTTGGCGCCTCCGCAAGCCTGAACACAAGTATTTATAACTCATAAAGGGATATAACTAGATATGTAGATTTCATAAATATTTCATTGGGTTATCTACCTTACTCAGATGTCAGCATCACAATGGCTTACAGTGAATGTGGTGCCCTTGAGTCCATGACATTAAGAAGAAATTAATACAGTGGGTGGGGGGGGGGAGCCTTGGTGTGACAATTACTTACCCACCAGCATGGAGAACAGTGCCGAACCTAGGTATTTGTGGGCCCGGGGGTGGGCTAGGCCAATTGTGGGGGGGCCTGTATTTTGACATTTGACACAATGACATGAGATAACGTAATTAATATTTAATGTAAAAAAAAAAATTTGGGGCACCCCCCTCAAGCTGGGGCACGGAGGGGGCTTTCGAATTCGGACCCTCCACCCTCAACCTAGGTACGCTTCTGATGGGGGAAGCGTTTTTTTTATAACTTAAAATGTACTTATCCTCTTTTTATAGGAATGGAGCGGCATTTTTTAAGGTCCATCACAGACGCCAGTCCGCGCCACAATTGTTTATGGGCGGTTAATGAGAGTCATATTAATCAAAAAATAACAAAATAAAATTGTTTGTGTAAAAGGGGGACAACACAGGACACGTTATAAGGTTCATTGTATTTGATACAAAGAGAGAGTCCATTATAGATTTGCCAGGGATAAATTCATGATTTATTTTTTTTTAGCGAAAAAAAAATGCTCTATTGTCCCATTTTGTCTGTCTGTCTGTCTGTCATCACCCTAGATCTCAACAACCATAAGTCCTAGACCCATGATGTATATATCATTTTGTAGGTCTTGGCCTGTCATGTGTGCATCAAAAGCTCATTTCGCGCTCTGACCTCTGAGGGCCGAATAAAAGTGCTCATTATGTACCGTTTTTTACTATATAAGCTATATTAACAAAGGAGCGCCCTAGATCTCAGCAACCATAAGTCTTAGACCCATGATGTATAATATATCCTTTTGTAGATCTTGGCCTGCCATGTTTGCATCAAAAGTCCATTTCGCGATCTGACCTCTGAGGGCCGAATAAAAGTGCTCATTATGTATCGTTTTTTACTATATAAGCTATATTAACAAAGGGGCGTACAAAGGGGCGTAACTCATTATTTATTTTTGTAACAGTTATTCAACATGACTTACTTCCCTTACTTTTTATAAAACCCATAATACATAACACGAAAATGCGCTAAAACGTCCTGAGTCCAAGATTGGAACAAGCTTAATTGCTTGTTTTTAATTCTCAATCCATTGGAATGTTTACACTTCACAGCAAACATGATGACAGGCGGAGGGAAAAAATTAAAGATAGACAGATGGACAAACTGACATATTGACAGAAAGACAGAAATAGATTAGATAGATAGATAGATAGATAGATAGATAGATAGATAGATAGATAGATAGATAGATAGATAGACAGACAGATAGATAGATAGATAGATAGATAGATAGATAGATAGATAGATAGATAGATAGATAGATAGATAGATAGATAGATAGATAGATAGATAGATAGATAGATAGATAGATAGATAGATAGATAGATAGATAGATAGATAGATAGATAGATAGATAGATAGATAGATAGATAGATAGATAGATAGATAGATAGATAAAGGGACATGTATATTATGCCTACATCATACAATTCTGTAATCAATGCAACGCGTACTTCTAAATGGCCTAGACTGTTGTTTTTTTTTAAATCTCATTCAAATGTAAAGTTATACACACACAAAAAACACACACACACACACAAACACATACATACACACACAAACACATACACATACACACATATACGCACTAGCCAACCATTTGTGCTATTTAGGTCAAGAACAGATTAGTTCCCAGTGATTAAAGGACCAGGCCACACAACACAAGCTTAATGCTAACACGTCAATACTATTTATTTACTCTTCTTTTTCCCTTTATTTTTTGTTCTAGATGAGATAGCAGAGTGACGAGTAGAGTTGAACTGAGGTTGGAGGTTTGGAGAGTGACGAGAAGAGTTGAACTGAGGTTGTAGGTTTGTAGAGTGACAAGAAGAGTTGATCTGAGGTTGGAGGTTTGGAGAGTGACAAGAATAGTTGATCTGAGGTTGGAGGTTTGGAGTGACCATAGTTTTTGTATTTTACCTTGAATAGTTTTGATCTTACTTTCAGAATAGATATGTAAAGTGTTAACTTGGGTGGACAGAGTCTTTCATAATGTTTTTTGTGACGAGAATGTTTTATAGGTGGGTGATATGTCTATTATGACCTAACACGTTATCCACATAACAACAGTACATTACATTGCACTTATTTAATAGTACACTACACGTAATTGCAGGGGCTGTAATAGGGACATGTGGGGAACATGGATAGACAGGAACACTGACAGGTGTTAGAGGTACAAATTATGTCCTGGAGAGTTTAGCATTGAGAGGGGAAACAGATGATAGACCAGACAAACGGCGGGGAGATATAATATCATTGTCAGTGAATGGTAGATAGCAGTAAACTATTTAAGAGGGACCAATGGCGAAAAATTGCGCAATTAAGCAATGCAACACTTATACAAAATATTCAATGACACGGTTCTCGTAGTATGTGGTACAAGTACTGAGTCCAAAAACAGCAGAAGTTCGTGAACTAAGGTTGGTTCAGAAGTTCGTGAACTATGGTTGGTTCACTATACAATAAGATCAGTAAAACTGATAAAAACTGTCTCATCATGAGGAAACTGAAATGGCGGATTAATTACCCCCGGTAACAAAAATTGCACCTTATTTGTTCGATTCAGACGATTTGTTGGATAGAATTAATGACTGAATTGGTAACTGTTAAGTATTCAATAATTTTATTTTAGTAAATTCCTCAGGGACACCTATGCATACGCAAGTGGGAACAGTTGAATGACCATGTGAAGTAAGAAAGCGCGGGAATATTCGGCCTTGAAAATTGTAGGTCTAAACAACATCTAAACAATATCTAAACAACATCTAAACAATATCTAAACAATATCTAAACAACATCTAAACAATATCTAAATAACATCTAAACAATATCTAAACAATATCTAAACAATATCTAAACAACATCTAAACAATATCTAAACAACATCTAAACAATATCTAAACAACATCTAAACAACATCTAAACAATATCTAAACAACATCTAAACAATATCTAAACAATATATAAACAATATCCAAGCAACATCTAAACAATATCTAAAGAATATCTAAACAACATCTAAACAATATCTAAACAATATCTAAACAACATCTAAACAACATCTAAACAACATCTAAACAATATCTAAACAATATCTAAACAATATCGTTTTATTTCCACTTTAGATGAGTTCATTTTTGAACAAAGTATTTATTTAATTGCACACAACAAATTTTCTGTTAAGTGAATTCTTCAAAACGTAATGTAAACAAATGAATGCGATATACTCTCTCGACAAATCCTGTCATCCATTGGAGCAGATAATATATTCTTTTCTTTCATATTAAGATATGTCATAATAATAGCCTACTCGTATTCATAGGAAAAAAAAGAATTTAAATTCCAACACCTTCTGTTAGTGCCTCACTGCCCCCCCCCCAGTCCCTCCCAGCCCCTGCCCCTTCCACTAACCCTTCCCTTGTTTTTTTTCCCCCATTAGTGCAAGGACAGGTGGCCTTGGGAATTATAACATTCCACTGACGTGACGTGAACTGTGGGGGGTTGGTGCGGTAAGGGGGGAGGGGGACAAGGATTGTGGAAAAACTGGAAAGTGGAGGGGGGGGGGAAGAGGTTTTTTTTGAAAATGACGTGTTAAGTCAAATAAGATCGTGTGATTGTGAGAATGTGGGATTGTGAGATTGTTAATTTGTGGGATTATAAGATTGAGTGATTGTGGGATTGTGAGATCGCGGGAATGTGGGACTGTGAGATTGTGGGATTGTGAGATTTAAGTGATTGTGGGATTGTGAGATTGAGTGATAGTGGGATTGTGAGATTGTGGGAATTGTGAGATTTAAGTGATTGTGGGATTGTGAGATTGGGTGATTGTGGGATTGTGAGATTGAGTGATTTTGGGATTGTGAGATCGCGGGAATGTGGGACTGTGATATTGAGTGATTGTGGGATTGTGAGATCGTGGGAAATGTGGGATTGTGATATTGTAGGATTGAGTGATGGTGGGATTGTGACATTGTGGGATTGTGATATTGTGAGACTCTTGTAAAGAACAATAAACAAACAAGACAAACAAACAAGCACGTGATTGTAACGTAAACCGACGTTATGAGATGTGTTTTCGAACTGTCAACATAGGGGGGAAATGTAAATATTGATCAGATACAGAGATCAACTCTATCCGTGTGGTGTCTTGTTGTTTGAAGTTCTTTTAATGGCGTGTTGATTCTAGTTGTTATTTATTTCACACATCTAACATTCCTGGTGATGGTCGATTGTAGGGGGCCAGCAAATCATTAAATTATAGTCCCTCCTTTCCCCCCCCCCTCCCCAACCTCACCTTACCGACAATATCTTAATAAATGAACACTCCTCCATATACAAATACACTACAGCAGATAAGGGTCACTCCAAAAAAAAACCTGGTCCACTCCTGTTTCATGTGCCCCCCCCCCTTTCCCTTCCATCCTTATTGTGAAGCTGCTGCTCAGAGATTATGGCAGTTTTTTTTGTGAAATCTAAAAGTCCATGACACATTATCTTGTTTGTAAACAATTCAACCATATATATTTCTGGCTACATAAACTATACCTATTTTAACTTTTCTTTTTTTGTTGTTGTGGACAATGCACCCTCATTACAAACACTCCCACGCACGTACACACACACACACAAACACACACACACACACGCACACGAATATATTAAAAGTTAGCTGTCTGTGCAGTAAGTCAGTAACGTATATTGAAACGACTGCAATAAGTCCTGTATCTTGATAAATAAATTATTTAGCTGTCTGTGCAGTAACGTATATCGAAATGACTGCGGTAAGTCATGTATCTTGATAAAAAATAAATTATTTTCAAATACGCTCCCTTTGCGTAGCTATAACTACCGATATTATTATAACAATAATAAAACGTGTCTTTATTTTTAGCCGTTGTTATTTATAGTCAAACTAATCTACAGGCTAGGGCCCTCATTAACGCAGGCCCTTTCTAGTCAACATCCCTATAGAATCTGCTGCTATCAATACATTCGGCCATTAATATCAAATCTGTTCGAGGCCTCCCCCCCCCCATCCCAAGGCCATTAAAATATATTTCGAGGTCTCTGTTTAGAAACACCGGTAACCTAAGAATGACTGTCAGTATTATTAAATGTTTACGTTTTTATTGTCTTTATTGAGCAACGTGCATGTTTTGGGTGTGCGCATGAATATGTGTTTTATGTGTTCATTAAACATCATGCATGTTTGAATGTGTGCATATATATATATATATATATATATATATATATATATATATATATATATATATACATATATATATATATATATTTGAGTGTGTAACAGTGTTGTAAAACAGAATACGTAGTCTGTGTTCTTGTTAACGTGTCTCATTTTACGTGCGTTATCAACAAAACACATTCGGCGTCACAAGAAAGTTTGTTGTAATCTGATACACCGTGACTGCCTTCTTTCATTGTCTTGTTTTTAGAGCATTTTCGAAAAAAATGCTCTATTGTCCCCGTTTTGTCTGTCTGTCTGTCCGTCTGTCCGTCATCACCCTAGATCTCAGCAACCATAAGTCCTAGACCCATGATGTATATATCATTTTGTAGCTCTTGGCCTGCCAAGAAATGACTTTTTTCCATTTCGCGATCTGACCTTTCAGGGCCGTAAAAGGGGCCTTAGTACCGTTTTTTACTATATAAGCTATATTAATAAAGGAGCGCTATATCTCAGCAACTATAAGTCTTAGACCCATGATGTATATATCATTTTGTAGGTCTTGGCCTGCCATGTGTACATCAAAAGTTCATTTCGCTATAGGACCTCTGAGGGCCGGGCTTCAGGGCTCATAAGGGGCTTATATATTATATATACACCTTGTACGTTCAATAGCCCGTTCATTTGGTGCGAAATACTGCAGCACGTAGTTTCGCCAAGATTTATTAAGAAACTCATCAAATGAAATAGTAAGCTTGTGTTCTGAGTTTAATTGAAAGTATCAGAGCTATGCAACAATTGACGGAGTTTTCGGACGATTAAATGACTATAATTTCGAATGTTTTCAATTATGAGTCCTATTTCAGTAACCACAAACCACTTGTAGTTAGATTTAAGAGAAAATAATTTTTTTTCAAATATAAAGAAACGTCTTTATAAATTTTTTTTTACAGATATATGCATTACACAATTGAATTTATAAACATTTCCAAAATTTACAAATATTTACTGAAAGATAGCATACGTACTGATACATAACATGAAAATGCGCTAACACGTCCTGTGTCCAGAATGGAACAGGCTTAATTGCTTGTTTTTCTTTCTTTCTTTCTTTCTTTCTTTCATATTTTAAAATAAAACACCTACATCGAGATCTATGGAAATAATTGAATGTCTACATGCACAGAGAATAAGAGAAAGTGAGGCAGAAACACAGACAGACAGACAGACAGACAGAGTAGAACTGCACGCTTCAAACAGATTTTAAATTAGATTCACTATTCACAGTTCATTATTTTTCTTTAAATAATTGTTATTTATTATTACTTCATGCCCTTCCTAATGTATACAAGTTGTACTGTACTGTGTCACAGTTTGTACACAAATTGTGCTGTGCTGTGTCACAGTTTGTACACAAGTTGTGCTATACTGTGTCACAGTTTGCACAAAATGTGTACTGTACTGTGTCATCGTTTGCACACATTTGTACTGTACTGTGTCACAGTTTGTACACAATTTTTGCTGTACTGTGTGTGTCACAGTTTGTACACAGTTTAATATCACTGTGTGTATCTCTACGTATTACATAACCGTCAATACCACCATGTGTATGTGTAAGTATTACATAAACTTCAATATTAATGTGTGTACCTGTATTACATAACCGTTATTACCACAGTGAATATCTGTATTACATAACCGTCAATACCACCATGTGTATCTGTAAGATATTACACAACCGTCAATACCACCATGTTTATCTGTAAGTATTACATAACCGTCAATACCACCATGTGTATCTGAAAGTATTACACAACCGTCTTTACCACCATGTGTATCTGTAAGTATTACATAACCGTCAATACCACCATGTGTATCTGTAAGTATTACATAACTGTCAATACCACCTTGTGTATCTGTAAGTATTACATAACCGTCAATACCACAATGTGATCTGTAAGTATTTCATAACCGTCAATACCACCTTGTTTATCTGTAAGTATTACATAACCGTCAATATCACCATGTGTATATGTAGGTATTGCATAACCGTCAATACTACCATGTGTATCTGTAAGTATTACATAACCGTCAATACAAACATGTGTATCTGTAAAGATTACATAACCGTCGATTATACTCTGTGCATGTATATGCATTTTTTTCAATAGCGGAGGAAGGGCGCTGCGGATTACGCGGCCACACAGGGTGCCAAACCAGAAAGGGGCGCCGAAAAAAGCGATGGTCCAATGTGTATGCCATTTTCAGAGTGGGAGGTGGGCGCCAAAAAGAAAAGTAACTCGCACAGGGCGCCATAATAGATAGCTACGGCCCTGATTACTTTATCTAGGGCCCTGATTACTCTATCTACGGCCCTGATTACTTTATCTAGGGCCCTGATTACTTTATCTACGGCCCTGATTACTTTATATAGGGCCCTGATTACTTTATCTACGGCCCTGATTACTTTATCTACGGCCCTGATTACTCTATCTACGGCCCTGATTACTTTATCTACGACCCTGATTACTTTATCTACGGCCCTGATTACTTTATCTAGGGCCCTTATTACTTTTTCTACGGCCCTGATTACTTTATCTAGGGCCCTAATTACTCTATCTACGGTTCTGATTACTTTATCTAGGGCCCTGATTACTCTATCTACGGCCCTGATTACTTTATCTACGACCCTGATTACTTTATCTAGGGCCCTGATTACTTTAATCTACGGCCCTGATTACTTTATCTAGGGCCCTGATTACTTTTTCTACGGCCCTGATTACTTTATCTTTTTTTCACTTTCTGGCATGTTTCATGTTTTCTCTCTTTCCACTTTCTACATCTAATGCGATCTCTCTTTTTCTTTAAAGTGTACTCTTTCTCTCTGTTTGCTAAACTTTCTTCTCTTTCCTCTTATCTTCTACCCCCATATCTCTCGCTCTCTCTCTCTCTCTCTCTCTCTCTCTCTCTCTCTCTTTCTCTATTTTTTCCTTCTTCATCTAAAGTCAGCTCTTTCTTGTCCAAGTAGAGCTAACAAAGAGTAGCTCCACGCTAACAGCATTATGTTCTGGTCACTCCACTGGCCAATGGTCGAATAGGTGGACTGGAGCTGTCAGGCAAAAAATAATAAGTGCCAAAAAAAATCTGAAACATGGACCGGGGGGGGGGTATGGGGCGCGGGGGGGGGTACTTGTTCCCCCTTCCCCTCCCTCATTTTTTTTGTTGGCAGTGAGATAAGGTTGAGGTCAAGTCGAGTTAAGGCCGTCTGGAGGTCAGTAGTAAAAGCCATTCATAACACAGCTCGTTTTTTTCTTTTTAAATGTTTTCTTTGAACTTGATATATTTTTTTCTTCGTATTTTATAGCAAAGCATTGAATCCTATTATCTCCCAAAACATCTAGCTTACTTAGTTTGACTAGTTGTGTCAGACTTAATCAATTGGAATAACTCAAGTCGACTGTGGAATTCTTTATGTTAGAATATATACATATATAATGTGTTGATTAGAACTTGAAATATGTTTATTATTTAGGTCTGTGGAAGGAAACATGTGGGAAATAACAAAATTGTTTTGTTGTATTTGTGTATGTTTTAAGGTAAACTTATAAATAAATAAATAAACATTTAGATTAATTTCCATTCTATTATCTCTATTGTTTTATCGAAATTTGTTCGTCCTTTATTTCCCCTTGTCTGATATTCAGAGGCGGATTAAGGCCCGGTTGGGGCCCGGTTGGGGCCTTCAGCCGTTGAAGAAAAAGTTTGACCCCCCCTTTAAAAAAAGAGTAGAGAGGAAAAATAATTATATTTTTTATTTACAGGGCCCCTTCCTAAGTCGGGGCCTTGTGTGTGCACCAAGTGAGCCCACCTTGTAATCCGCCTTTCTTACATACCATACTAACTTCAAACCGAAAGACCCCCCTCTCTCCCCCCATCTCGTATCGTGGGCCAAGGGGCTTCCTTCTGGGTTGATGGGATGCATAATTATAGTACCAGTATACTTACCTGGTGTGGGGCAAGACACAAACCAGCTGATTTGACCTTCGTTATTATTAAATGGCATGGGGCTACAGCGTCTCCCGCTAAATAATTAAACGTATAGCTACTTACATTGGTACCTGGCATAACTGTCAGTTAAACAAGTCGTTGCGTTAGTTCGTTCTGTATACTATCTTTGAGTTGGTGATAGTTCCACTCAATGGCTGGAGATATTGTTGTTCCCAAAAGAAAATTAGGCTGTGATACATTTTGTGTTTCGGGGACGGGTGGTCGTGCGTCGTAGAGCGCTTGACTGTCGACCGGAGGGTCCTGGGCTCAAATCTCAGTGAGAACCTTGGGATTTTTTCCAGGTCCTGGTGTAAGTCCCCCTAATCCAGGGGTGGGCAAACTTTTTCTATGGAGGGCCACATTGAAAACTTGGTTATTGGCGGGCCGCATATATAAACTTTTGTCTAATTCAATTACAATTTATAACGTATGAAAATATGAATTAATGATAATAACCATGTACTTGTCATTTTATTTCACATTCATACTCTATTACAAATGCACATTACATTTTGAAATACGAACTAAACCAGTTGCTAATTTGGTAATAAAACTTTACTATTCATAATTATTTCAACAAAAGTTTATTGTTACCTGTCTTCAGTGCTTTTTTCTGGTGAACGCTTCGGAACGAGGTTCCGGCACCTTTTTTCCCGTACACTTTTGTATATAAGTATATTACTGCCTGGATTGTTTGGTTTAAGTACTTTTCAGATTTTTTTCTGATAGAAATTCTGGTCACGTTTTTTTTTTAGAAAAACATATCACAGCCTGACATAATAATTATGAAGACGAAACAACTAGCTCTAAGTAATATTCTGGAGCCATAAAACTTTTTTAATATCCCACTATTCGAACGAAATAGTCTAAATAAAACTTCTAAAATATAGCGAAAACTCTAAACAAAGAAAATCAACATCGACATAGGACCAGAACATGTACATGCTTGCATAAGGGCCGCATATTATACTCTGGCGGGCCGCATGCAGCCCGCGGGCCGTAGTTTGCCCACCCCTGCCCTAATCCACCGAGCTCTAATGGGTGGGTATCAGACTATACGATGGGGAATTAAAGGAGGCGGGGCGTTGTGCTAACCACACAATCCCTTCATATGCCGAGGTTATTGAAACGGATGAATTCTACACTTCATATGCCGAGGTTATTGAAACGGATGAATTCTACACTTCATCTGCCCCGATGAGCCCTTTGAGGGTTAAGGGAACTTGACTTACATAGTGAGGTGTTTTTTTTTTGTGTATTAAGTTTAGGAACTAGTAGTTACTCTTGTTAAGTGCTAAGAGTTAAAGTTTTGTTTTTTTTTAATCATAAAGACAGTGTGGCAGAGGGTTACTTTCATAAAGTATCCAGATTTAGTGTTGTTGTTCTCGATGAATACCCAGAAAGAGAGTCTTTGTGGGTGAGGAGGAAAGGAGGCTTAGCAGTGGCACTTGGCAAAGCACCATTTTGGGAATAACTCTGAATAGAAAAGAGATCGGGTGCATAGGCCAAGTATAGTTTGAGACTCCTAGACAACGGTACTTTCATATGGAGGCGGGGGGGAGGGGTGCGCTAAGAATAAAACTCATTCAAAATGTTTGATATTTCAGTTGCATTGTTGATTTCTAATTATGTTGTTGGTGGGTTTTTTTTTTCTAAATAACAAATTAATTACGTAATAATAAAAAAAAACTCAGGGGACACCCGGGTTTGAACCGGGGACCTCTCGATCTGCAGTCGAATGCTCTACCACTAAGCTATACCCCCTATATTTTAAAAGTTGATTAAAATACTGTAATATTTCTTAACTATACATTTTTTTAATGATTTGACATGTATTATTAAAGTTAACATTTTTTTTTTGTTGAACACCGCAAAGTATGAAAGTCCTCTGTATGGATGACATGTTAGATCCTATAAAATGCTAATGAGAGTTATTTATTTATTTAGTATATATATATATATATATATATATATATATATATATATATATATATATATATATATAATTAGGCCTATATATATATATACCAATTTTCATTTAGTGTTCACTTGATATTACGGAATTCTATATTTGTGGGTAAATGTTGTTTTTTCAAACACATTGTCATTGATTAAATAAAAGAAATGATTTATCAATTCTACCGCAAGGGGCCGGGGGAAACGTTTTGAACCTCGTCCTGCAATGTCAATGAGCCCCAAATGAGCCCTAATGGTATGGGTTCGCGGTTTCTTGGGTTTGACGGACCAGGAGAAAAGAATATATTCTATGCCTGGTTTACCGACCGGGTGGGGGGGGGGAGAGACACACACACACCCGAACATTTCGTAAATCATAGTCATTGTTTTATTTTATTAGTGAGATTCATTACTCTACGCTGAACGGTGGAGGGCAGAAGGTGGACGTGGGGGGTGGGGGGTGGAGTGGGGAGGAGGGAGGAGATGGGTGTGGGGGGGAGAGGACTGCATTTTTGAGTTTCAAACTTGAATTCCTTTCATTAAACGTGCTTTAGGTTCATTTAGGTAAGTTTTCTTGGAATAAAATAACAAATTCCAATTTACTTACCAGGAAACATAAGCTGTCTCTCTCTGTCTCTCTCTGTCTCTCTCTCTCTGTCTCTCTCTGTCTCTCTCGGACGCCTTCCGCCTCTCCCCTGGCAATCAACCCCTTTCATATTATGAAACAACGGGGGGGGGGAGAAAGATTGGGCGGAGGGGGGGGGCGTCAAAGAGAAGTTTAAAAAAAAATAGACCCTGAGTCCATACCAGGAAGCTACTTATTACTGACCTCACCATGAACCCTGTACTTGCTACCTACCGTCATGAGCTGACCTTAACTCCACGGCCTGTGTGTGGGGTGGGGGGTGGGGGGGAGAGGGGCGGTTGTACAGACAGATAACACCTTTACCTATTCCAAGTTCCCAGCGGGCAAAGTCTTTCTTAAGGTCATTGCATCAACAGGAAAATGTATTCGTTAATATAGGTGGAGGGTGAGGGTGAGGGTGGGGGTGTGGACACTACGGTGAATTGTTTGGGACTTGAAACGTCAACACCTGAGCCGAGAGAAAAAAAAATAATTAAAAAATAAGAAACCTCACGGCCACTTTGTCCACGAAACAAACAAACATAATGTGTCAGGTTTCTTTAAAAAAAAAGTTCTTGTATTTAATACATATATTTGACTGGTGATGATATAAACAAAATAAAGCAATACTTTGGTTTCCGGTTACGTGGATTTAAAAATAAAATGTTAAAATTTATTTTTCTTTTTTGCTTTTCTCCACTTTTTTTGTAATGATTTGACATGTATTATTAAAGTTAACATTTTTTGTAATGATTTGACATGTATTATTAAAGTTAACATTTTTTGTATTGATTTGACATGTATTATTAAAGTTAACATTTTTTGTAATGATTTGACATGTATTATTAAAGTTAACATTTTTTAATGATTTTGACATGTATTATTAAAGTTAACATTTTTTAATGATTTGACATGTATTATTAAAGTTAACATTTTTTAATGATTTGACATGTATTATTAAAGTTAACATTTGTTTAATGATTTAACATGTATTATTAAAGTTAACATTTTTTAATGATTTGACAAGTATTATTAAAGTTAACATTTTTTAAATTATTTAACATTTATTATTAAAATTAACATGTGTTTTTGTAATGATTTGACAAGTATTATTAAAGTTAACATTTTTTTAATGATTTGACATGTATTATTAAAGTTAACATTTTTTTAGTTGAACACCGTAAAGTATGAAAGTCCCCTGTATGGATGGCATGTTTGATCCTATAAACTGCTAATGAGAGTTATTTATTTATTTATTTAGTAGTATCTCCCTTTTGTTGCCACCACAGTCGAGTAGTATACATAGGCAAAAGGAGGCGTTAGGGAAAATATGGGTGACTGGATTCGTTTCGGTTCGAAACCCTGCCAATGTAATCGGCTCATAAAAAACTACATTGTGTGACATTATGTTAAAGTAGATAAACTGTTGTTTACAACAAAAAAAATAATTAAATTACACTACATTGATGAACACATAGTATAATGCAGAACCGACCTTAAGCTCATTCGACCGTTTGCTCCAAATTGGGCCCCAGCACCTGGCAGGGGCCCCACAATTTACATTATTATTAATAGTTATAGTTGTTATTGCTAAAAAAATTAGAAGAGGGGCATCGCAAGCATCCGTTAAATTGGGCCCCGCAATTCGTAAAGCCGGCCCTGGTTTAATGTAAGGAGTTTTAAGAGGAGCTGAAATTCAAAATTAGATTACATTTTATGAACTTTACTGACTTCTCATTATATACACTTCACTGACTTCTCATTAAATACACTTCGCTGACTTCTCATTATATACACTTCACTGACTTCTCATTATATACACTTCACTGACTTCTCATTATTTACACTTCACTGACTTCTCATTATATACACTTCACTGACTTCTCATTATATACACTTCACTGACTTCACATTACATACACTTCACTGACTTCTCATTATATACACTTCACTGACTTCACATTACATACACTTCACTGACTTCTCATGCTGTCTGTAAGTGTAACTATCGGACATGCGCTCAAAATTGTTGTTTTTTTCCCTGGTCAACGCGATCTAACCCCCCCTCCCTCCCTCTTTTCAAGTGTATCTCGCCAACCTCGTCATCAGAACATGACTGATTACTTACCATGAGTATAGCGTCTAGTGTCAAGTCTAGGATTTCCTCGTATTGTTTCGTTTCCCTTTTATCAGAATGTCAGACTTTTAACTTTCTAATTTGTGTGGGTTTTTTTTTTGTTGTTTAGTTTTCATGTTCTTCTTTACAACACGTTATTATTACGATTGTACAATCAGTATTAGTATTAGTCATGTGTAATGTGTACACCATCAGGTTGAGTCAAGTCACACACTCACACACACACTCGCACTCACACACACTCACACACAAACTCTCTCTCTCTCTCTCTCTCACACACACACACACACACACACACATAGATGTAACAGTAGGGCAGTGACATCATCCTACGACGTGTTTACTAATTGCCAGGTCAACGACCCAAGGGCACTATCTAACCTTTTAACCCAAAACCTCGTAAGACCTAGCCCCCTTACCTACCCCATTACATTCCCCCCTCCCCACACGTGACAAACTTTCCTCCTCCCCCCCCCATTTTCTCTCGGCCTCACACACACACACATACACACACACACACACAGATATATTTATATACACCTCTTCGATATTAAAAGAAAATACTTGCTCGTCCCACTTCATCCCTCCACCCCCACACCCCACCCCCACACCCTGTGTCAGAGGGTTGCGACATGAGGAGTAACAGTTTACCTGAGCTAAGGGTTACTTAGACTAGACTTTTTTGTCCTTCTTTTATTTCTTTTTAACCTGTACATCTCTCTCTCTCTCTCTCTCTCTCTCTCTCTCTCTCTCTCTCTCTCTCTCTTTCTTTCTTATCTCTGTTGACGAAAGGGGTGCCGGAGCGGTCATGGCAGGGTGGGTGGGGGGGGGGAGAGTTTGGGGAAGGGTTGGTAGATTTTTTTTTGTTTTTGGAAAGGGGTTGGGGATGGTAGCTATAGTCACATAGTTCGGCTTCATATCAATCTATTTAGTACCGTGTACCTACAGTTTGTTTTAATTTACACAATTTATGAGGGTTGGGCCAGGAGGGGTAGCCAAGAGTGTTAAATCCCCCGGATACTTGGACGTTCAAACTACACAAAGTTGTTTACCTGGACGGCCTTTCCTTCCCCCTCCCCCTCCCTCCTTACTTTCTATAATGATACCACCACCCCCACCCCCTGGTGAATACATCAGAGACATATGGAGGGGCTGATCTCCAGAGTGGGGGAAGTTGAGGCACTCACTTCTCGAATTTTCTTAAATTAGACTTGGAAAATTCTTATTGAAATGTGTGTTTATGTTTTTGTCTTCCATTAGTTATCTCCCATCAAGACCAATCAACTGTTTACTGTCCCAGGCAGGTTGTTAACTTCCGAATTGCGATGGGTTTTCTTTTTTTTTTCTCGTTATTGTCCGACTCAAAATTATGTGCAAAACCTAAAAGCTATTTAAAAAGGGCAGTGCCAGTGGTGTCCAGAAGGTCGGTACCAGTGATGTCCAGACGTTCTGTACCAGTGGTGTCCAGAAGGGCAGTACCAGTGGTGTCCAGAAGAGCAGTACCAGTGGTGTCCAGAAGGGCAGTACCAGTGAGGTGCAGAAGGGCAGTACCAGTGAGGTCCAGAAGGGCAGTACCAGTGATGTCCAGAAGGGCAGTACCAGTGATGTCCAGAAGGTCAGTACCAGTGGTGTCCAGAAGGGCAGTACCAGTGGTGTCCAGAAGGGCAGTCAGTACCAGTGATGTCCAGAAGGGCAGTACCAGTGGTGTCCAGAAGGGCAGTACCAGTGATGTCCAGAAGGGCAGTACCAGTGGTGTCCAGATGGGCAGTACCAGTGGTGTTCACTCAAAAGGCCACTTTCATTTTTTTCTCCTAATAAAAGAGCCCCACCATACTCAATAGAATGAGAGAAAAAAATCCGTCCATAGCTCAGGAAAGAGCCACATGTGTCTCTATGAACCACATTCGGCCACCCACACCCCCCGGGGCAAAAGCGAAAAAAATAATTAAATAATTTATTTTAAGATAAGTATACTTAATGACATAAAGTTGCAAACTTTGTAGAAAATTGTTGACCTAAAAACAAAGTTTTCTTTTTAACTTAGGCTATTATATACCAAGTTTACCAGTTTATAATCTTTTTTTTTTTTAGTTTAGAAATACCATCTAACTTCTAAGGTGTTGATAGTGTTGTTGATGTTTATTAACTATTTGTAATACACTAGCGCTATTACTCTGAAAATACCACCCTACTAACGTGCCACTGAGTACTTTAATACGACTACAGGAGGGCTCGCGGACTACTAGGTGTCAGCACGGCGTACCACCGCAATTCTTTGTTACACCTCTACATGTACAAGTAATTTATTTGAACACACAACACAACACTTACCAAATAACTCACATTAAGTTTCGTACAGTTTCATATGTATAAGTATCCTGTCGGATTTAAAATGTCAGGTATTTTAATATATTAAATAGTGTTCAGATTTATGTGAACAAAATGAATGAAAACTGAACATTTTTTTGTAAAGCAATTCACAGCCTTAAACTACAGCTCATCTCTCGCACATGAAACATTATTCATTCAATATTTAAACATAATCTAATAACACAGCTCAACAAAAATTTTTTTTTCGAATTGCCAAGAATATTTGAATGAATTTATAGCAATTCATGGGTGCTGATTTCAAAACTGCCACTGCTTTTGCTGAATTGGCTCTAGCTTCTGAGATATTGGACAATCTTGAAAATATGATTGCACCCTTTGTGTAAAACAAATGCAATACGTCTGGTGTCTGTTGTTTTATTTAACTATACCAAGTTATAACTTGGTTTATTTTTTCTCTTTTATAGCTGCTTTCTAAAGACATCATGAGTTCATCATGAAGATGCTGCAAAAATAATCCGAATGTATTCTGTTACATCTGTACCAGATGATTGAAAAGCAAAGAAGAAATATAACTGACTTTGTGTAGCAGGCATATTTGGCTTATTTCGGTGTGAAGCTGGAAGACCAAGACAAGTCTTGGGTTCCCCATAAGGTCTGCAAAAACTGCGTGGAGAGCCTACGGCAGTGGACAAATAGTGAGAAGAAAAGTCTAAGTTTCGGTATACAAATGATATGGCGAGAGCCGAAAGACCATTTTGGTGATTGTTATTTTGTATTGTGAATGTTAAAGGCTTCAATTGCCACAAGAAATCTAAGTGGGGTTATCCTGATCTTGAATCTGCAATGAGACCAATTCCACATAGCAGTAAAGTTCCTATACCAGTGTTTAGTGAATTATTAGAGCTTTCACCATCAGACTCTGACGAGGGGCAAGATCTGGAGTTTTTGGGAGGTGAAAACAGTGGAAGCGATTGTGAAGGAAGTTCTTCAACACCTCAACCATTCAGCCAAGAAGAACTCAATAACCTAATACGAGACCTAAATCTGTCCAAGCAAGCATCTGAGCTTTTAGTGTCCAGGCTCAATGAAAGAAATTTTCTCAAACCAGAAGTTAAAATAACATTTTATCGGAAAAGAGAAGATTTTCTTCTTCAATATTGAAGTTTACTGTAATGACATCCCTGGACTTCCGCTCCAAATGGGACTACCATTCCGAAGACTGGCGTCTTTTTATAGACAGTTCCATCACAAGCTTGAAATGTGTTCTGTTACACAATGGTAACCGATATGCATCTCTTCCCATTGCTCACTCAACAACACTTAAAGAAGAGTATGAGAATATCAAAACAGTATTGCAGAAAGTCCGTTATTATGAGCATCAGTGGTCAATTTGTGTTGATCTAAAAATGGTAAACTTCTTGCTTGGGCAGCAGTCAGGATACACAAAATACCCATGCTTTATGTGCCTTTGGGATAGCAGGGCAAAGCAAGATCATTGGACAAGAGTAACATGGCCTGCAAGGGAAACCATGACTGTAGACAAAAATAAGATCATTCTCCCACCGCTTTATATCAAATTAGGTTTAATGAAACAATTTGTTAAGGCTTTGGACAAATCTGGCTAATGCTTCAAGTATATGTGCAGATCATTCCCCGGATTGAGCATGGAGAAGCTGAAAGCTGGGATTTTTGACGGTCCTCAGATTCTGAAACTCATCAACGATCGACATTATACTAATTTCATGGATCACCTTGAAGCTTCTTCATGGAACAGTTTTTTTTCAGTTGTCATGAACTTCTTAGGTAATAACAGAGCATAGAATTACGAAGAACTGGTGCAAGATATGCACGCTAACTTCAGAAACATTGGAGCAAATATGAGCATCAAGGTACATTACCTGCACAGTCATTTAGACAAATTTCCAGGTAACCTTGGGGACTTCAGTGAGGAACAAGGCGAGAGGTTCCATCAGGATATGATGGTGATGGAGGAGAGATATCAAGGAAGATGGGACATACATATGATGGCTGACTACTGTTGGAGCCTCCAGCGCAATTGCACCAACGACACATACAAAAGGAAGTCGAGCAAATAGCGATTTGCTAATGCATTACTATAGACAATTAACCTATTAATTAATTAATTAATTAGACATAATTAGTTTTTCAAATGAAAATGTTTTCTTCTATAACACTATTACACATATTTTTGAACAAATTTCTGCATGACTATTAACAGTTTCACTACTTTTTGTTAGTATGCTATTATACTTCATGCAATTCTTGACAAATTCTAAACACGGTGCATACATTATTTAATTAATTTTAATTATCTCGTAAAATAGAGCCAATCTAGCCAAAGCACTTACATATTCTAAATCAGCATGGTTGACTTTGTATAAAATGATTCAAATATCACTGGCACCGAAATCACTGTTTACCAGTGTAATATAATAGCGATTTGGGTTCTGTGTTAAATCGAAAGTAAAGAATTAATATAACAGTATTCCAGTCTAAAATATAATCATGAAAAAATCTGATCTGCCCGAAACCAAAAAATAATCAAGCCTACCGATCAAGCATAAGGGGATATAACTCTATGCAAAGGTTTTGCAGGGTACAGCTAGTAATAATAATAACACATTTCGAAATAATGATAAAGTCGGAGACATATATTATGTTCAACGCTAAATTCAACATTTATGTGTACTTGGTTGGTGAGTTTATATCTTTTTTTTTTTAAACTGCCTCCATTTATTTAATTGTTATCGCATCCGACAGGTAACTAAAAAATTGCTTTATCAAAGTACCTACTATTTAGGTAATGGATGCCACCGACTGATACATGTTCTCGCTAAAGTTGATAAAGTTGTCATCGGGATGAATGGCTAGACTCACTGGGCTCAGGTCACTCAAGTCAGTCGCTAAAACCTAAAGCGTTTGCCTACTTTTGTCTTAGAATACATTAGATCAGTGCTTATCACAACGTGTCCCGTGGACCACAAGTGTTTGGTTCGGTGTACCGCGGTAACAAAAAAAAAATAATTATATTTAAGCGTTGCGTGGTAAAAAATAATACAAATATGACAGTTTTTAGGTATGTGTCCTGCCTTTGATTTCCTTATTATGTCTGGGTACACAGTACATTAAAAAATTGACTTTTATCAATATAATAATGAAGAAATGGGGCTGTCCATTATTTATGTCAACAAGTTTTTGGCGATTTTTTACCTCCCCCCTCCCCCTTGTCAACAACTTGTCAAACTTCCAGAGACCCCCCCCCCCACCCTATAAAATTACGTCAACATTTGATTACCCCCCCCCCCCCCAAAAAAAAAGGTGGCTTCCAAAATGTTTATGTGACAAAATTAGTAGGAATATAGTTAGTTTAATTAAAATACTGAATGTTAAGCGAGTGTGTGTAACACAGGACTATAAACGCTGCTTAATTTTCCTTTATTTAAGTAATTATATTAAATTTTAAAAAAAGTAACATTGTTGACGTCAACTTTTCTTGACCTCCCCCCTCCCCCTTGTCAACAATTGTCAAAAATTTTCTGACCCCCCCTTCCTCCCTATTTTGTTGACGTAATTAATGGACAGCCCCAATAAAGAATATATCAACAATCACCGGAACAAAAACCTCCACTGAGCTCTATATATAGAGGGCACTAAATTATAATTCTTATAAATAAATGAGCCCGGTACATTAAAAAAATGTTTTAATCTTCTAATTCCCAGTTAGTGTTAAGACTTAGTCATTGTAAGACTACTATTCAGAGTTTCACGTTAATTAACTTTAGATAATTCATTTACTGTAAATACAAAACATCATAAAATTGAGTCAGTTTTAAATGTTATACTCGTGGTCCCTAACATCATATTGTTGTAAATGTCATAAATATACGATAAGTATTGTATTTCTAAAAAAAAACAAAAAACAATGTCATTATTCAGTACTAAACGGCTGAAATCATTGTTAATAAAATTTTTAATTAAACGACCAAATGCTATACTTTAAATGAAGTTGAAAAACATGAAAAATAAATCACTAGCATTATCAAAACTTTGAGAATCAACAAGTTATATACTTATACAAGTCAGTAATTACATCTCATACAAACGCGAGCCGTGAAATCAAGTCTAAATATAAAACTTACGGAAGCAGGCTATATATAGACTAATCTAGATATAATTAAATCTCGCATGTAAATGTATGGGGATATAGCTCAGTGGTAGAGCATTCGACTGCAGATCGAGAGGTCCCCGGTTCAAACCCGGGTGTCCCCTATTACATTTTTTCCCCCCAATATGGAATGTTATATGTTTGTGTGTACTGCTAAATATGATGAACTGCACTGACGAATTTTTTTGTTTAATATGTCATCAATTTCACCGAGTAACCGAATGACAATTGTTGACATTTTCAAAATGTCATGAAAACTTTGACATCTTCAAGGTCATCAGTGAGAGAGTCAAGTGGCCCGACAATTTAAACTAACTACTCATTAACTAAATGTTGACTTTCATTCACACATCAATAATGATGTCATGTAGTCAGTTGACTTAACAACAGTGCGTTTACAACATGTCAACATGACTGAAGTCAAATGACTTGACCGAATAAGCCGACAATGTCAACAAAAATGTGTCGAGAGAAATCTGTTTAACAAAATACATCACGTATGTAATATGTAATGTGTACATGTACTCTGTAGGCAACACACACTACTTAGTTCATCTGTACATGTACTCTGTTAGTCAGCACACACTACGTAGTTCATCTGTACATGCACTCTGCAGTCAACACACACTACATAGTTCATCTGTACATGTACTCTGTAGGCAACACACACTACATGGTTCATCTGTACATGTACTCTGTTAGTCAGCACACACTACATAGTTCATCTGTACATGCACTCTGCAGTCAACACACACTACATAGTTCATCTGTACATGTACTCTGTAGGCAACACACACTACATGGTTCATCTGTACATGTACTCTGTTAGTCAGCACACACTACATAGTTCATCTGTACATGCACTCTGCTGTCAACACACACTACATAGTTCATCTGTACATGTACTCTGTAGGCAACACACACTACATGGTTCATCTGTACATGTACTCTGTTAGTCAGCACACACTACATAGTTCATCTGTACATGTACTCTGTAGGCAACACACACTACATAGTTCATTTGTACATGTACTCTGTAGGCAACACACACTACATGGTTCATTTGTACATGTACTCTGTAGATAACACACACTACCTAGGTCGGGTAGGGGTGGGAGAAGGGGGTTAAAAATGTCACAACTGAAAAAAAAAAAATTAAGAGAACATTAATGACCTAAAAATGTAACAGTCATTTCCTCGTATGTGGCACGCACTAAGAGTTTATTTACGTGGCTTTTGAAAACTAATTAATTGCTATAAATAGGTGATCAATTTATGTAAATGATAATAATAGGCATAATCAATATATCACTTAAGAGTGGGGTATTAGTAAACACAAAGGTTAGAAGAAAATACAATTATCTGAAAGAAAAAAAAATTCAGGGGACACCCGGGTTTGAACCGGGGACCTCTCGATCTGCAGTCGAATGCTCTACCACTGAGCTATATCCCCATCTGTTGGGATTAGCTATATGTACTGTTTTTGAAAGTTTTATTTTTAGACATGATGTTTATTATACAAGTGTCTATACTATGTAACTATTACAATAGTGAAAGAAACGTTGTTTTCTTTTTAAACGAGCAACATTGTGGGAGTGTTGGTGGGTGTGAACTTTGCCATACTTTTACATACTACTAAATACACAAACTATTTACATGGCTGTGAGAAGGGTGAGATGGGCTAATCTATGACTTCAGTGAGTCTCACACCGTGCGTGCTGTAGGTACACAGTGTGTTTCTCACACAGTGCAGGACATAGACGAGCAGTGAGTGTCGCACCGTACGTACGTGCTGTTCATAGACAGTGAGTCTCGCACAGCGCGCGTGATAATTTATGACGAAAATAGCGATATCACACACGAATGCGTACTGCGCATGTCAGTGATTGGACGCCTGTCCGGTTCAGGTTACAGAGCTATCATCTTTTGACAATATCGTCCAAGTATGATGGTTCTCGAAGCAAGCTGGTAGCCACCAACTGGCAACACATGAACTCTGATAAGGTACATTCTTTAATATACCTATTTAAAAAAAAATCAAATTGTAAATAATAAACATATTAAGACGCGCAGGTGTGTTTTATAGCACTAAAAGACTGTCGTCAAGACACCAATGTGTAGTTCATACGTCAAATGACTCTCATAAAGACACATTTGTTCGTTTAAAAACCATAGGTAGTAATTTATAAATACATCTTGTCAGCAGATTTGATGAGAAACAAACATTAAATAAAGAAAATATTTGCAGCGATTCAAGCAGGAGAGAACCAAAATATGGGCGAGTGTGTGTGTGTGTGTGCCCTTCTTAAACTGTTGGGGACCTATGGGCCCAGAGTTTAAGACAAGACATACGGTGGTTATGTGCCCATTGTTTATTTTTTTATGGGAAAACTATGCCCTGGTTTTAAAACACAGGGAACTTTTAAAAACTTATGTGACCATAAGCCCAGTTTTTATTTAAGACATATGGGGGAGGGGGGGTTTTGGAGTGTGTGTGTGTGTGTTTGTCTTTGTATTTAGTTGCGTTTGTATCCGTGTGTTTGTGCGTGGCGAGAGGGAGGGGGTGGGGGTTATAAGTGGACTTGTTTGCGAGGCCGGCCTATCTATCGGTCAGTGACCCAGTGAACTCAGCACATCGTAATCTTGACCAGACAGGACAATCACGGACGGTTGGACCGTTATATTAACTTAACCGCGCTTCAGTTATACAACATTTAAGTATGTGCTGATATCAGGTGACCTGGCGTCAGGTCAGACAGTCTCTGCAGGAGCGTTTCATTACACAACATGATATGATGGAGGTGTGGACAGTGGGGTGGGTTGGCTCAAATGGATATCATTACTGTAATGGCTGAGATCTATTGATCTCATTTCAAAGACGTGTCCGTTATTAGCAGTGCCCTTCCCCCCCCCCCCACATACACACACCTTATCCCCTTTTTTATTTACATCATCGTTGCGGCAGATTTTCGGAGTGGACATAGAGGCATCACTGTGAATATAGAGGCATCACTGTGGACATAGAGGCATCGCTGTGGACATTGAAGCACCACTGTGGACATGGCTCAACGGCGTCTCTGTGACTCGAACCCGTTTACAGCACAGATTTGGTTGGTAGCCTCACCTACAATGTTGTTGCTCAAAGTCATTTGTACTCACGGCTAAGGACATTCCTGTCAATCCTATGTATGATTCTGTCTCATTCCCAACGGCATTGTCTCTGGTGGATCTGCCACTCCCCTGCCCTATTTACTCTGCCAGAAACTCATGTTTATATTCATAGACTTGAATGTGCCGCACCACCGTAATACAAACCCAGTCCTGTATTTCAAAGATAAAATGACACATCTTTGTGGTTTTTTTTTTTTAAGATGAAACGGCATATTTTTGTGTTTCAAGATGAAATAACGTATCTTTGTGTTTTTAAAATAAAATAACATATATTTGTGTTTTTAAGATGATATGATATATCTTGAGACCCCATTTGAACAGATTTAATAGAATTTAAAACTTGAGGGGTCCCTTTCTCCTGTTGCGGTTGGGTTAGGCGCAGAGGCGTGCCTGGGGTGGGGAAGAGGGGTTCAAATTTGAAAATCCCCTGGGCCCCAGCTTGAGGGGGCACACCAAACTTTTTTTGTTTACATTAAATATTAAGCACATTATCTCATGTCATGGTGTCTAATGTCAAAATGCAGGGGCCCCCAAAGAGGACAAGCGCCCCCTCCCCGAGCCACCAAATCCCTAGGTTCGGCACTGGGTTAGGCGGTGGTCTAGTTCGCCTATACATGAGAAGGTCCCTGGCCTTCAAAGAACCAACTGGTCAGAAATCTCACCACCAGCGAGTCTGTCAAAAAGACGGCATTGCTCATCATTGCTCCCAATGAAAAAGATGGGATTGCTCCAAATGAAAAAGATGGGATTGCTCCAAATGAAAAAAGATGAGATTGTTCGTTAGTATTATAGCATAGCCGCTAAATGACAACCACCAAACACATGCAAAATGGATTAGTTGACGTATCGGGCGCATGCAATACTTAACTTCCAACGGATACGAACTAATTAAACTGAAGCTATTATGTTAAGACCACAATAGTAAGCAGTGATCTATTAGTTATTGACCTAGAATCGCATTTATCGGACCTCTAATAGGGTCGATAATTGAGATAACTTGATCGATGTATACAATAGAAATACCAATTTCTATACAGATATATCGCCTGGAACTTTATAACCAGCAAAAGATTTGACATTGGCTAAACGAGAAAAAAAATTCACTGTCGTAATTTCTATTATGCATTATACTAGCTGTACCCTGCAAAAACCTAGGCTTGATCGGTAGGCTAGGTTATTTTTTTGGTTTTGGGCAGATACTGTTATATTAATTCTTTACTTTCGATTTAACGCAGAACCCAAATCGCTATTATTGTATTAGTAGATAGCTTTGTGATAGTGATGACGGAACTCTGCACGACATCGTTAAGGTCACAAGTTTGCATCTCGACAATCTACGACCCCTTTTCCTACTTATCTCTAAGCATACACCTCGCCGAGTGGATATTACAATCGTGCTTCTACATGTTTCGTTTAATAAGCCTATCTACTGCGAATATTTCAATTCCCTTTTACAAATTCGCGTACAGCTGCGCACATACTTCTAAAAATTCGATGCTAACATTGTCTATGATCTCCACTGCGCCCCGTTTGTCTCTGTTGAGACGTAAGCTCCGGTGGTGACGTCAAAGAAGCTATATCTTGACTGTGGCGACTGTGGAGGAATGTGTGTTGCTAACGGGTTCAGTTCCGGTCTGTATCCTAAACGGTGTGAAAGTATGTTCATGGGTACATCTCACATGTAATTTCGCGAATAATGGTACTTATTTTTAAGAAATGAAAGTGAGTAACTTTCTGGTGCGATTTTTTTTTGGGCGGGGAGGGGGGCACGTGGTTTGGTGACATGCTCACGCAGCGGAACTGGCGAACTTCTTGAAACTGGCTGGTTTTTAAAACAAAAATTATATACCGCTGCGTACCCTAGTATAACTTTTTCCCGTACAACTAGGATTAGTGAACACAAAAAATTATCTGAAAAAAAAATAAAAAATTAACAGGGGACACCCGGGTTTGAACCGGGGACCTCTCGATCTGCAGTCGAATGCTCTACCACTGAGCTATATCCCCAGATGTAAGTTAAACGTTTATATTATCCTTTTATCCAGTAGGATTAATTGATTCTATTGTTGGGGTAAACGTCAACAATGTAGACCAACTATATGTACAGTGGATTCCGCTTAATTGGGACAGCCGCTTATTTGGGACAAATCTCAAAGAAAGCAAACCAAGAAGCCAATAGCAAATTTGTATGTTTAATTGTGACAGCCGCTTAATCGGGACAAAAAGCCTCGGTCCCGATGTGTCCCAATTAAGCGGAATCGACTGTATATAAAAAAAAAACGCTTAGCACTGGTTTAAAAAAAAGGGGTGAAAACCCTGTATATCTTAGCACACAAACAGTGGCGTAGTGGAGAGGGACGCAAGGGGGGCGGCATCATGCCCCGGGCGCTACTGACAAAGGGGCGCCAAATGATACATTTCAATATAATATTATATAATTTTCAAATTGGGGCGTGGAGGCGCTAAAAAGATATTGGGCCCCGGGTGCGAATAAAGCTGGCCACGCCACTGCACACAAACACACAACAGAACATGTTGTAAACTATTGAAGTGAGTGACCCACTAGTTTAAGTCAACACAACAGTAAATGTGAAAAGTTTAATGATCCTGGGATTGGGATGGGGGAGGTGGGGGGGGGGGGGTGAACCCTGACCTCCTTTACTGTCCTCGGTGTCCCACCTGAGGTCGTAGGTGAGAGCAGGGGATTTGGTGGGCGGCGGGGGGGGAGCGGGTAGAGTGTAGAGAGGGGGGGGGAGGGTGTTGTGGCGTCGAGTTTGTATATACTTGAGTTACCACAGTTTCACTCTCTAGTCTCTGTCCATTCCAGTCGATAGAGCTGTTGGTCTCATTGACACACACACACACACACACGCACACACACACACACGTGCGCGCTACACTCACATACAGCGCGCGCTAGTAGTAGCATGACCTTTTATACACACGGGTCATTCCGTTCTGTATTCAAGCAATATGTACACCCGTTGTACAACACACAGAGCCGCTCGTATGTTGTTATTGTTGTTTGTTTGTTTGTTTGTTTGGTGGGGGGGAAGGAGGAGGAGGGAACCCGAAGGCAAAGAAATGCTGTTAAGGTCGCCACATGCAAACATTGGGATGTTTTTTTTTTTAATGTAAATTAGAATGTGAAATGAGATTGAATACAAATGATTTTAAAATAAATTGATTCCTGTTGAAGAATTATCAATACTAAAAAGAAAAGTTTTTGCTAAACTAACTTCCATTCGTAAATGGCCAGGATTTTCACACAATCTCATATTAATAACAGACCTGTAGCGTTAATATTCTACAGCAGGCGGCCAGGCTATAGCAGGAAAGGGGGGGGGGGGCAAGGAAAAAAATATTTTAAGTAGAGCAAACAAGCAGAGGGGGACAGACAAAACTCAGGGGGGCGCCCGGCGCCCCCCCCCGCACGCTACGGGGCTGATTAATAATGGTCAAACTAAAATTACTCAAATAAGTGACTATGATGGCGGCAATGTCAATGTGACTTATAAATAGAATAGTTTGTCTGTTGATATTTGTTTTTCCTTTTGATGATCCCCCCCCCAGTAAGTTGACCAGGCCAGTAATAAGATGTTGTTGTTATTTTTTTTAACTCACCCAGAGAACTAAGTGACCCATTGACCATCAAGTGTCATATATATATAAAAAAAAATTGTGTAGAATTAATTTAAAAAAAAACGTAAAATATATTCTTTGGTGCGGCAGGTGTAAATTAAATATTCCCGTTTATTTTCTGGGTCGTGCGCGGTCTTCAAGGGAGAGAATGTAAAAACTTTAGAGTTCATGTAGGGCAGCGGTTGTCAACCTTTTTCGCAACTGTACCCAGAGGCGTACCTAGGGTGGAGGGAGGGTGGGGGGTCAAAATGGGAAAGTCCCCACCCGGGCCCCAGCTTGATGGGGGGGCAAAACTATTTTTTTACATTAAACATTAAGTACATTATCTCATGTCATGGTGTTGAATGTAAAAATGCAGGGCCCCCCCAAAGAGGCCAAGCCCCGCTCCCCCGGGGCCCCCCAAATCTCTAGGTTCGGTACTGACTGTACCCCAAAGGATGTGAAAAGTATGTCGGCGAGTCTCCTCTGACACGTAAAATTTGGCGAGTGAATGTGCACATTTTCATAATGTTTCCTTTTCTAACGCGGATAATGTGGTCACGTGACTTGGTGAGATAAGTCACGCAGCAAACTGGCGACATTCTTCAAATCTCATTGGTTGTTTTAAACGAAAATCATATGCCGCTGTACCCCCCCCCCCACCCTAATATACCCCTTGGGGGTACGGGTAACATATGTTGAGAACCGCAGATGTAGGAGTAGGACTATTTTCAATAAATGGTCCCAAATGATGACAAATCACTCACTTTAAGCTGTTCATATTTGAGGCATACAATGGTGGCCATGTCCGTTATGAGCTTTTCGTGTTGTATACCAGGACAAGGAATGATGTCTGCTGAGAACACGCAATAAAATAATAACGCTGGTCATTGTGTGCTCACTTTACCGTTACACAACGTCCTCGCATTGTTTGCACTATTTTTTAGTTGAAGTACTGAAGCCTTTTTTGTCTTTTCGTAGTCTAATTATGAACAGGAAACAATAACTTACTGTTAGATGACAATATTTGTCAGCATTCATCCCTTGGTTCCCTATTCACACCCCCCCTAGCGCCCGATCCCTGTAAAACATCTCTCCCCCCCTCCCCCTGACAAAACAGCTTCCCAGTTAACCCCTCCCCCCTCCTCAACCCCCTGTGGCTCATTGCTTGTCATTATCTTAATCTGTGTGAGCTTGAAATAGCTGTGAGCCATAGGGTCGTGTGCTTTGTACATGCCGCCAGATTACGTCCCCTTGATTTATTTTTGTTGACACTCGGTGAGCGATGTGTGTCTGTGTGTGTGTCTCTGTCTGTGTGTGTTTGTGTGTGTGTGTGTGTGTGTGCGTCTCATTTTTTTTTCTAGTTTTACTTTGACGTTGATGAGGACCGTCGGTATTGGGGAAGGGAGGGTGGGGGAAAAAGTGGGGAGTTGGATTGGAATGGATGGTGGAGATGGACAAACTGTATGGTGACTGTTGTATAGGATGGGGTGGGGGGGCGAGTACATTCACTGGTTTAAGGGTTTGTTCTCAATAGATTAGCGCAAGGAGCGTAAAGAATTGAGTGTGGCCAACGGGTAGCGAGTGGGGTCTAAAATAAAATTTTAAAAAAAATGTAAAGAATATTTCATATGGCAAAAAAAAAAACGTTGTCGTCTGAGTGGCTGATGTGAACATAATGGACATTACATGTCGCTCCCACCCCACACACACACACACACACTCCACCCTAAGACTCAAACATTGGGAGAATGAGTTATGAAAAGAAGGAAGAAAAAAACATACGCGCAAACACACAGACATACAATAAGCCAACTGGGGTTCGTTCGGCGATCTAAAACACCATTCATTCCCCTTCACCCCCCCTCCCCACCCAGCACCACCACCGGTGACCATAATAATAATGAGGCCAGTTGGACCGGACAATCGTCTTGCGTTTCGCCGGTTTTTTCATTAGTTCACCAAGTGCTGGGAGGTGAGGGTGGGTGTGCGGTAAATAGACTTGGAATCGGACACTGTGAAAGGTCATTATGAAAGGTCAAAAGAGGTTTAACAAATATAAAAAAAAAAAGAAGGGTGGTTTCATAAGACGAACGAGAAGAGGTGAGGGGTGTTATATATAAAGGAGGAGAAAAAAGACTGATAAAAAGATGATAAAAGGAATGAGGGAAGTAAAAAGGAATGAATAAAACTGAGCGCCACTGGTCATTAAAAAGTAGAAAAGGTCAACTTGAGGAATAGTGACCTGTGATGGCAGCACACCTGGAGTTGACCTAATCCGAGGTCATCTCTTCCACTTTTTTTTTGTTTGCGTGTGTTTTGTTTTGTTACGGTGCTGGACAGAAGAGTGTCATGGTCAGACTTTGAATGGCTAGCTGGATGGTGGGGAGGGGGGGGGTTGACCCGCCCTTGGCTCTGACCCATTCAGTTGTTACTTGGCCCCGGGGTGGGGGGGATAAAAATATTTAGTTTTCTTTTTTAAGCTTGTGGTCAGTTTAAGAATAAAGTTAAAGCATTTTGGACTATGAAAGACAGTGACGGAGAGGGTGAGGTTAGAAATATAGGGGAGGGGTGTTGGAAACGATGAAATATAATAAAGGGGGTGGACTTTGAAGGTCAACGTAGAAGAAGGATGACCTCTGTCCAGATATAATGACCGGACGAGTCGAATTTAATACCGGACTCAAGATAGTAGTATTGGATGACTCGCCGTATTCTTGTGTTTCCTGACCAAAAAGTCTAGACGATCGTTTCATATTGAAACAGTTAACCATTGTACTGTGGTAGGGTGAGGTCGTGACGAGTGGGGTGGGTGGGGGGACGGGGGGGTAGAGAGCTTAAAATGGTTAAGTTTTTTAGATAACTGACATCAACTACCACAAAGAAATTTTATCAAAGATGAGAGAGAGGGGGGGGGGAAGGAGGACAGAGGTATGTGTGTGAGTGTGTGCAAATGTTTATATTGACTGATGAGTCTGACGAATCGCTCACAATTTCACTTTATGAATGTATGATTTTTTTCTTTCCTCTTCTTTATTTTTTGAATTTTTTGATTGGCTGTCCAGAACTGTGTCGGTTCTCAAATTTGTTGAGGTCGAACCCATTGATTGGTCGCCGGCTGATTTGAAGTGGGTCGCCGGCTGATTTGAAGTGGGTCTCCAGATGTTATTATAGTAACATTATAGTTACTTCACCGAAAATGTACACAAATATTTTTTTTAAAGATTTGTGTCTTTCTTTGCGGGTCTCATAGTGGATTTACTGTCAACCACAGACTGCAAGCTCGATAAACATTGGCCATGTGGTGTGTGGGTGAGGGGGGGGGGGAGGAGGGGAGGTCTGGTTTTTTCAACAGTGACGTCACATTCCATATTTAATAAGTTTAAATATATATCTACATATAGAAATGTTAAAGATTACCCATTGATAAAAAACTTTTTAAAATTTAAAGCTCATTCATTTTTTTCAGCAGAGTCCTTTGTGTATTATTGAATAATTATTATTATTTTACATGCTAATATTAAAACCAATGTGACAGGTGAGTTAAGGTTTGGACATTTATCAGGCTAAACAAAAATTGAATGATCAAAACAATTTGAAAGCTAACTTTATTGGTTTTTTTTTTTACTTTAAACGCAAGTTACACTTGACCTAGATATTTAACACGTGACACAAGGGGTAATCGACACGTGTTTAATAAAAGAATTTTTGAAATTCGAGAAGATTAAAGTCTATGACAATTTACAAACTGCCCTTCATTGAAGCAAGTATTAATAGATATACCGCATTCAGACGCACTACACTATATCGATCAATTAATGAAAATTGGTATTCCGGCTTGTTTTTTTCCCTTGCCCGGGTCCAGTGGCGCAACCAGCAAAAAATGCTGGGGGGGGGGGGCTCACATATAGAAAAAAAATGCTGGAGGGGGCTCACTTATAGAAAAAAAGACAGTTTGACAGTCTTTTTAGTAACTTTATATAGTAAAATATGTATTGGTGATTTGCCCCCCCCCCCCACCTGGTTGCTCCACTGCCCGGGTCACTGACATCTATGTAGATTTCATTTGACCTAATTAGACCCTTATCGTCATTTTATTTTTTAAAAATAAAAAAAAAATTGAAGCAGTGATAAGTTTTGATACTGAAATTTCTGAAGGTCACCTCAGTCCAGTCAGTGCAACATTGATGCAATTCGACTATTTCAGAGTAAAAGGGTCAATTTCGTGCTACAAATACTTTCACCGACCTACATAATGCCCCAATAAGGATGAGATTTTTAATCTTTGGATCAAATTTGAAAATAAAACAAAACAGCCAGAGATATTTTTAACGTTTTTTTTTTTATTTCAGTACCAGTTAGTACATTCTGGGGCTGTAATGGCGGCTATATGGGCTCAAATGTGGTCATAGGTGTTACTGGTACTGGTCACCTGGACCACTCATCCTCTCAGTACTGCCTCCAACAGCAGCGTTTTCTCAATGTGTGGACCGCGAACAGTGGGGTTTCAATTGCAGGGGTTGGAAGGGAGCGCAGCTTGGGCGGTTTTCCCCCACTCTAAAATGTCTTATATGCTACAAAAATGCCTAAATAACGCACAAAATAACGCACGAATTAACGCACAAGATAACGCACAAAATAACGCACAAAATAACGCACGAAAGAACGCACAAATAAGACTCACAGCGCTTTCATTTTTATTTTTTTTTTTTGTACTTGAGGTAAGTAAAACAAATAAAATATAATTAAATGATAAGAATTATCACATTTTTAATGTGTCATTTTTTTTTTATATAAATTTTATAAAGCATTGAAAACTGGCACCCCCCCCCCCTCTTTTCTCTCTTTCTTCGTCCCTTCCCCCGAAAAAAAGAGCTTCACGCCATAATTGGGGAGGGGGGGGGCAATCTGCTCTTCTATTTTCATTACTTTGAGGACAAAGCCATTTTTTTTTGTATCTTTGGAGGCCATTGGCAGAGACTATTAGAGATATTTGTGGGGTAACTGCAGAATTAGGGACTTCACAGCATCACACTAGATTAGAACTTGTATTAATAGAAAGGGTTCCTTAAGCAGAGAATGGAGAGAGATGTCTCCCTTTCTCTTTAGTCTATGAGAAAACTTTTACTTTTCAGTAGTAAGTGTGAATTGTTAGTTTAGTGTTGAAAACACTGGTCACCCCCCCCCCCCAACACACACACACACACACTATTCTATTGCCAGATGTCTATTTAGAAGTTATTAAATCCCCAACTGGGACTGAACAATAATATTATTGCCAACTGAGATAGAGATTTCACCTTCATGATCTCGCTCTACCACTCGACCACATGACCTCTAACAGACGGACACATGTAGAGGTGGTTGGAGCGTTACGTTGGCTCTGTCGTGCAGTTGAGCATTTGGATGTCCAGCAACTCGCATCTCCAACGCCACAGGTGGTTTAGCTCACACCACCCCCCCACACACAACTCCTACTCTCCCTTTCCCTTTTAGCACAACTCTCAACATGAAACAAACAACAGAACTCTTTCAAAATCTGTTTGATCGTAGGAATAAGTTGAATTGAGTTCGCCAGTTGTTTTTTTTTTTTCACCTGGGCATTACTGTGAGTATTTAGATCGCTGACAACACGATTCCGCCCCTCAACCCCCAACTCCATACGCCCCACCGAGTCTTATAGTAATCACTTTTTTCAATCAGAAGCTGGCCGGAGTCACCCAGTCAATAGTTAAGCAAACAGTCATAACCTAATTAAGGTAATACTCCGTACTGTGCTCCGACCATACCAGGTGATCACAGAGATTACATGTGTTTTACCTTTAACCTCCCTCTCGAGTGCCTTTGTGTGATAAGATGGCGGCAGGTGCGATTGAACTCTTAAGACAACACGGAAATTAGTCGAGATGTTAGCTCACAGGGACTAGAGAGGCACGTTGGTTGTAAGCCCAATCTGCATGGCGTAAGGAGGTTACGTGATTCACACCACATTGTGTGTCCAGTCACCTACCTGTATCCTACGAGGTGCCAATATACCAGTTGCGCACTCGTCTATGGTAGGGTGGACAAAATAAAAGGGAAACTACAAAGTCCCTTCCATAAGCGGCTTGTGTTCAATAGATAAACACTTCGTGATCTACAGGGACTTTTATAAATAAACAGAGACAACAATAATTACCCATACATTCAACATCATGCACCTCCTAACTCGTGATCATAAGATTCTGAATACAGTACATTTGGATCTATCATCAATTAAAACAGAATTGAAATTTCGATGTTTTTATCTTTAACTTCACCATAATTAAAACATTCCCATACCTTTTTTGGCGGTGTAAACAACGTTTAATTAAAATTTTTAAATATTAGACTGGAGGAAATATTTATTGTTTTTTTTTTTTTTAGATAGGAAGTAAATAGTTTGACGTGATGTAGCATCAAATTATTATTGTATTCTTTAGAAGGTTCCGAAATATATTTTAACGAGTGGATGGTGCAATTGTTTACTTGTATTTTTCTTCCCACGCCTTGAAGGGTTGTCTGGTGTCCCTGGTTTGCATCTCGACACACTAAATGAGGCAGATATAGATGTACGTGGGATCTAGTCGTGTGCCACATGCGTGGCCCAAAAAAGTATGTAGCGCCCTTCAGGTGTGGCAACTACGTCGAGTGCCCCTGAGGGGGGTTGCTTAGTGCATTTGTTTATATATTAAGAGTTACAAAACTAAGTGTTTTACAAGACCCCGGTATATCAGGGCAGCAGTCAGGAGTTTTAGACTCCCTGGACAAAATATGATAAAGGATCCTTCTGAACCACTTTTCCCCTGAGATTTCAATGAATGAAAATACAATTGTAAGTCGAAGGGAAGGGGGGGGGGTGAGGTCTAAATGATATGGCTTTTGAAAAAATGTGAGTTGTCACTCACGGCGGCCCTTTGGTAAAGACATTCACCTCGGGCCCCGCGTACTGCTGAGGCCGCCCCTGGTAACACATCCACCCTATCGCACTCACAACCCTTCCCTCGAAGGCTGCAACACACCAAACGTTCTGTCCTAAGAAAGACACCTTAATACTGAACATAGACCACATAGCCCGACTGGATGACTACAACATGACGGTGGTAACTGACATCGATAGAATTCGAACCCACGACTACTATTTTAGTCCACTCTTCAGTTTTTTTTTTGTATATATGAAATAATGACACAATGCCCTGGTGTGTGTGTGTGTGTGTGATGGGTGAATAACTTTTAACGCACATGTGGTTGTTACTCTTCATTAACATCTTCGACTATGTGATTGTCTGATTGTCGTGTGTGTCTGTGTGTCGTATGTGTTTCTGTGTGTCGTCTGTGTGATGGTCTGTGTAAATGTTTAGCGTCTGTGTGTTTTAATATGTTCTAGTGATGTTGTTTTTTTTGCTTCTGCCTGTGTTAACAAACAAGAACTCATTTGTATATTTCAGAAAACATGAAAATATAAAAACAAGCAATTAAGCCTGTTCCATTCTGGACACAGGACGTGTTAGCGCATTTTCTTGTAATGTAACAGTACGTATGTTAGCTTTCAGTAAATATTTGTAAATTTTGGAAATATTTATAAATTCAATTGTGTAATGCATATATCTGTAAAAAATATTATAAAGACGTTTCTTTATATTTGAACAAAAAATTATTTTCTCTTAAATCTAACTACAAGTGGTTTGGGGTTACTGAAATAGGACTCATAATTGAAAACATTCGAAATTGTAGTCATTTAATCGTCCAAAAACTCCGTCAATTGTTGCATAGCTCTGATACTTTCAATTAAACTCAGAACACAAGCTTACTATTTCATTTGATGAGTTTCTTAATAAATCTTGGTGAAACTACGTGCTGCAGTATTTCGCAAATGAATGGGTTATTGAACGTACAAGGTGTAGAATGGGGTCATATATATAATATATAAGCCCCTTAGGAGCCCTGAAGCCCGGCCCTCAGAGGTCCTATCGCGAAATGAACTTTTGATGTACACATGGCAGGCCAAGACCTACAAAATGATATATACATCATGGGTCTAGGACTTATGGTTGCTGAGATATAGGGCGCTCCATTATTAATATAGCTTATATAGTAAAAAACGGTACTTTATAAGGCCCCTTTTACGGCCCTGAGAGGTTAGATCGCAAAATGGAAAAAAGTCATTTCTTGGCAGGCCAAGACCTACAAAATGATATATACATCATGGGTCTAGGACTTATGGTTGTTGAGATCTAGGGTGATGACGGACAGACAGACAGACAGACAAAACGGGGACAATAGAGCATTTTTTTTCGAAAATGCTCCAATAATTTGACTGTTATAAGGGTGTAGGCGATTTTGACATGAACATGTTACACAGTATTACACACATAGAGACTTGTGAACTGTTTAAATAAAGGTACAAAAAAACTTCTCTTTTTGTATATGTACAAATATAAACAAAGATAAATAAACAATGTTTGTTTAGGTGCATCAGTATTGGATATCTTTGAACCAGTAGGATAACGGTCATTGGTCAATACAATAAGATTCTCTCCTTAGATTTAGTTTGGTAGTTAAAAAAAAAAGCAAAACGGAGACCGGTGTCCAGCCCCGTAGCCAAGGGGGGAGGGCACTGGGGGGGGGCGTGCTTGCTAGGTGTGAAGTGCCGTGCCCCCCCCTCCGCTTAAGAAAAAGAGGAAAAAATAAAGTAACTAAAATGAGGAGGTACCCCCTTGCTGGGTATTGGTGCCACCCCCCTGCTTACTTCGACCTGGCTACGGGCCTGCCGGTGTCTGAATTTTAAAATCAGAGCGTCGATCAGTGACTCTCAACTGGTATGACGTCATGGGGCTTTGTCTTTCTGCGAAACACTTTGAGTATGTTTTGTCGCGGAACACTTACAATTCACCATGTTGAAATAAGGAGGGGGGACGGGTGGGGGTTTAAACCGTTATGAAATCAGTGACGCCACTGATGTTGATGGCAAAAAATCAACACTTTGAAAAAATCACCAGAAAGTGTGTGCTCTTTACCTGTATTCTATTTTTTTTTTTTGCAACAACTTTAAAAATGAATGCTGCTCGCTCCACTGACACACACACTTCCTCCCCCCCCCCCCACCAGAATGTGATCCACTGGTATAGACGGTCAGCGTATTTAAAACAGAAATTGTATTTAACGTTCATAAATTGAAAGAAAAAAGAAAAAAAATCTAAAAAAAAAAAAAAAACAAGCAATTTAAGTCTTTTCAGTTCCGGACAAAGGACATTTTAGAGCATTTTTGCCGAACGAAATCCGTATTTTTTTTTCCGTGTTTTGATAAATAGAGAGAAAAGTAATCATGTTGAATAACTGTTACAAAAATAAATAATGATTACGCCCCTTTGATTAGCTTTTATTATTTATATTTAAAATATAAGCAAAAGCGGTACCTAGGAAAGTCTTTTTTTCGGCCCTGAGATGTCAGATCGCGAAATGGACTTTTGATGTACACTTGGCAGGCCAAGACCTACAAAATGATATATACATCATGAGTCTAGGACTTATGGTTGCTGAGATTTAGGGCGCTCCTATGTTAATATAGCTTATATAGTAAAAAACGGTACTTTACAAGCCCCCTTTTACGGCCCTCAGAGGTCAGATCGTGAAACGGACAAAAGTCATTTCTTGGCAGGCCAAGACCTACAAAATGATATATACATCATAGGTCTAGGACTTATGGTTGTTGAGATCTAGGGTGATGACGGACAGATAGACAGACAGACAGACAGACAAAACGGGGACAATAGAGCATTTTTTTTCGAAAATGCTCTAAAAATTTACGCCAAAGTAAAGTGTATTTTGTGTAAAACTTGTGTAAAATTTCTCTTTTCTTTTTAAATTCCTGTTTTTTTAATGCCATAATAAAAAGTAGGAGTTTTGAAATTAAACTTGTTTGTTTCCATGGAGATGGCTTGGAATTTACTTTGTCTATTTTTGAAAGACATGAAACTGACAATTTATATATATATATATATATAATTAGAAAAACATTTCTTTTTATATGAATTAATATCCTTTTTTTTCGTTAACATTTTTTTCCCGCCATAATTAAAACTTCCTTGACAGAAAAAGAAAATGACATAATCCAGCCAAGGGGGGCATAACTCACGTTTAGTTGTATCACACGCAAAAAGAATGTTGAAAAAAAAATTCTTTCCAAAAGATCCACACCTAGTTAAACATCCTAGTAAATATATCTCTCAGCGTTGTGTGTGTGTGTGTGTGTGTGTGTGTGAAGCTGTGCGCTCGCGCGTTTTCCCCAATATACCGATAACCACTCCATCCGTTTTTTTTTGACTTGTGCTTAAAAATAAGGAAAATAAAAAAAAAAATCACCTGAATTACCGATAAACGTACCCCCCCTCCGCCACCCCCAACTCCTTCCTTTTCTTCGACCCCCCCTCCCCCCGCCTAATGCTTCACATCATACATCCTTATTATAAAAAATATGATTGGTTTCTAAATTTAGATTTGGATATTGTGATTACTTCATTCCGGTATAAGTTTGTCATTGGTTAGAATAATCACTAACTATACATCTAGCTATCTGTTTGTCTGTCTTTCTACTTACCTGTCTGTCTATCTAAATATAAAAAAATAGATCCATCTATCTATTCATCTATCATCTATCTGTCTTTTTTTTTATTTTCTCTCACTCTTTTCAAACAAACACATACACCAACAAAAAAAAACACACACAATGTTTAACACCTTTCACTTTTGTAAACGAAACATGAGATCAGAGCACACATTATGTATTACTGCGCAAGAAGTCAAAACAAAAAAAAAATAGATCGCCGTCTATATCTCCAAACCATGCAATAAAAAAAAAATGAATCATACGTGAAAACTGCTCAAGAAACCAGGAGCTGTACAACAGTGGGAGTGATTAGTCAGTGACGTCATTTTGAGTGGTGGGATGGGTGGGGGAGGTGGCATTAAGTCATCCGCTCTCCCCTCCCCCCCACCCCCACCCTCAGGCCCATGTGCCTAAAGGAAGCCCCTGCATAGGAGCGACGTTGTACGATATAATCACAGCCCTACACTGACGCCCATTAGCCGCCCCGCCATAGCCCTGGCGCACCCCCTGGCGGACTTGCTAAGACCGGCCCTGTGTTTAGTTCATCACCATATGATGTCATCAAAATAATTGTCTGTGCGTGCGTGCGTGTGTGTGTGTTTGTGCGCGCCCGTGTATGTGTGTGCAGATTTGTTGTTCATGAGTCACATGGATTAAAAATAAAAAAAAAATAAAAATGTGTCCTGGGTAAACAATCCAACATCAACACCGCCCGACACGTCAGTACATGTCGACTGGCCTGTAACGATGACTTAACACCGTACTGACTAGACCATTACAAAATGTCCTAATATCCCCCCCCCCACTACCCTCCACACCTTTTGTTTATTTTTTGTAGAAACCCACGCTGTGAGGTCAAAGTAAGCTGTTGATTATTTTCCAAGTTAATCACAACCCCCCCCCCTTCCCCCTGTTTAAACACTACCACACTCACAGCTACCTACATTGTATTGCTCCTTCCTTCATTACTTTACCTGTTAATAGTGTTGACTAAATCTGTTGGTCAATAAGAAGAAGCTGCATGACAACACCGTTTTACAGGCTGGTAGTTAACGGGTCAAATGTATACCGAGTCAATTAACGTCACGTCATTTTATGTCAATTCATCTATTTATAAATTGCAGTGCTTTCCCTTTTAAACTTCATCTCTACTCAGGGCTGCCAACTTTTCTCGCTAACGAATATCCAGAAATAAATGACAATCGTCGAGATGAATATAAAGTACGTCAATAACTTTGATTTTTATATTAACTGAGAGAAAAAAAAAGATATAGGCTACATCTGGGATATAGATAGCATTTTCTTATATATACATGTTAGGGTGACAAAAAAAATCAAAGTGCTCGAAATTGGACTCTCAACCCTTTATTGCGTTCCTTTTAATTAAATAATAAACTCTGCAAAATAATATTATATATTATACTAGCTGTACCCTGCAAAACCTTACAAAATATATTGCAATTTGAGTTTCATCTTTTGTTAAAACTTGTGCATAATCTGAAATGAGTTTCACCTATTTTTTGGCTGTATCATTTACAACTATTATAGAATTAACAATTTTATGTGCTTCCTGGTATTCGGTTGCTGTACTCCACGTGTCTGAGTGATTTTCATTCATGAATGCCTAATAAGGTGACAGACAGATGCATTGTAAAAAAAAAAAAATGTAATGCTCTGAACCTTTTTTTTTTTGGTTCCATTTAATGAAAAAATGATATTGGTAAATTTTAAACTGGAATACTACTGTTATATTAATTCTTTACTTTCGATTTAACGCAGAACCCAAAATCGCTATTATATTATTAGATACATGAGCTAGGATACATGGCTGAGTATGTGCAGTATTATTGTTACACCTTGTCACCCTTCCAACGCCAGTGGTGCAATGTCCATGAATTCACCACGGGAGACATGGAGAGATCTTTCACCACGACCTGATTGTTTTCCCTTGGTTATCACTGGAGATCGAACTGTAGACCCTCAGTCTAGCGCTTTACCGCACGACCATCTATCCCCCCCTCCCCTGTAATATCCCACCCCTTCACACTACAAACACTATCAGTGGCAATGAATGAATAACTTTAACACAGAACCTGGCAGCGTCTCTCTTCTATTTGACAGTTCCGGATATCTGTATCCGGCCTATCATCCAAGCCCGTATATCAGCTGTCCCCCCCCCTCCACAGTATGACCAGTGAAAGTAAATCTACCAGTTGTGTGTTCCTCAAAACGAATCAATGACTGCACTGTACAGTATTAATATCATACGGCTATCAAGGGAAGAAAGAAATAAAAAAAACAACTGGCCGCCATGTTTGGCATTTTTTTTTATCTCGTACATTAGTCCACTTTAAAATAGATGACCTATATAAAAAAATCAAACCAACGGGATTAAATGTTCTATTTCTGTTTTTGACAGACTCTCTCTCTCCCTCTCTCTCTCTCTCTCTCTCTCTCTCTCTTATTATTTATATATTTCAATATTTGCATAGAGACCACACCAGCTCCAGCTGACGGAAATCTTTCAGACATCACGGACCATAATAATAGTGAATTTTTCCCACGGACCACCAAATTAATAAATTTCATCACAGAGGATTACTCAAATTATGAAAATATATTCACGGACCACTAAATACGAAACTTTATTTCCCTTTACCACTAAACTTATCTTCTGTATTCCAGTGTACTATTTGCATATGTGTATGTCACTTCAAGTGTGTAACTTAACTTCAATTTATATATACATGGGCGTATTCATGGGGGGGGGGGGCAAAGGGGACATTTGCCCCCCCTTCATTTTGAAAAAATGTCATATAAGCGGGGGGCATTTGCCCCCCCCCTTACATTTAAAAAAAAATTTCATAAAGTTGTTATTTGCCCCCCCCCTGAAAAATGTTTGCCCCCCCCCCTGGAAAAATTCCTAGCGACGCCCAGGTATATATATATATATATATATATATATATATATATATATATATATATATATATAAATACATCTGATTCTTTATAAATAATTAGATAGATGATTGATAGATAGATAGATAGATTAGATGATAGATAGATAGATAGATAGATAGATTAGATAGATTAGATGATAGATTAGATAGATTAGATGATAGATTAGATAGATAGATAGATAGATAGATAGATAGATAGATAGATAGATAGATAGATAGATAGATAGATAGATAGATAGATAGATAGATAGATAGATAGATAGATAGATAGATAGATAGATAGATAGATAGATAGATAGATAGATAGATAGATAGATAGATAGATAGATAGATAGATAGATAGATAGATAGATAGATAGATAGATAGATAGATAGATAGATAGATAGATAGATAGATAGATAGATAGATAGATAGATAGATAGATAGATAGATAGATAGATAGATAGATAGATAGATAGATAGATAGATAGATAGATAGATAGATAGATAGATAGATAGATAGATAGATAGATAGATAGATAGATAGATAGATAGATAGATAGATAGATAGATAGATAGATAGATAGATAGATAGATAGATAGATAGATAGATAGATAGATAGATAGATAGATAGATAGATAGATAGATAGATAGAGAAATGGTCAGAAAGTGGATAAAAAAAGACCAACAACTACACACCAACAACTACACAAACAGCTACACACCAACAACTACACACCAACAACTACTCACCAACAACTACACACCAACAACTACACACCAACAACTACACACCAACAACTACACACCAACAACTACACACCAAGTGTGAAACTTTGAGTGTATTGTTACAACTTTACAGAATGACACACACACAGGACACGTGGGTTCAATAATGACTAGACTGATAATTTATTTATTATACAAATTATATAAACATTAATTCCATAACCACAAATAAATTCACATAGGAAACAAAAATCACTGCCGGCCACAAGCGAATCCAAAGTGTAATCTCCAGGTCACCAACAACTTGTCCTTCAAAAACAAAAACCAATTCATTACACATGTCCGGTCCACACCTACAAAAATCAGGTCACGTCACTGGTCTTCACGCATCGTCCTCATCTCTTGTTTTTACACACCTGTCCAGGTGACGACTGGTCCAGCGCCGTGTGTAAAATAAAGAGGGTCACAACACTGCCCCCCTCTTAAATCTGTCCGTCCCGGACAGGTCCATCTGCACCAAAGAATTTGCAAAGTCTATCGAGGTGGACCACCTTCATCTTGGTGCGTGCGCCTCTCTGTATTCTGTACACGACGTCGTTAAGTCTCTTTATGACCCGGTACGGGCCTTCCCAGTCCCTCTGCAACTTTGGGGATCTTCCTTTACGTCTCTGTGGGTTGTAAAGCCAGACTAGGTCTCCCTCTTGAAAACCAGACGAGTTTGCCCGTCTGTCGTATCTGGTTTTCATGGTGTTACTAGCGAGTTTGAGGTTTCTTCGAACCATAGAATGTAGTTCCTCGAGTCGAGATCTCAGTCCATTGGCATAATCTGTTTCCATGGAGGGAGCGTCTCTGGGGAGTCCGAACAGAAGGTCACAAGGTAGGCGGAGTTCCCGACCAAACACTACCGTTGATGGCGAGTGACCCGTCGTTTCGTGAGCTGCTGCTCGGTAGGCCATCAGAAACAGTGGTATGTGAGTGTCCCAGTCTTCCTGGCGATCATCTACCAATTTTGCCAGGTGCTGCACCAGTGTCCGGTTAAAACGTTCGACCATCCCATCCGATTGTGGATGTAACGGGGTTGTTCTTGTCTTTTGAATCCCCAAGAGTCTGCACATCTCCTGAAATAATTTTGATTCGAAGTTTCGACCCTCGTCCGAGTGGAGCTCCATCGGGACTCCAAAACGACTGATCCACTCGTTAACCACTATGTCCGCTATAGTTTTGGCCTCCTGATTCGCCATAGCAAAAGCTTCTGGCCACTTGCTGAAATAGTCTTTGATAACCAGGATATAGCGATGCCCTTGCCTGGTCTCTGGGAAGGGTCCTGCAACGTCTATAGCAATTCTCTTAAAAGGGACTCCAGTAAAGTAATGCTGCATGTGATCCCGAGGTTTGTTCCTCGGCCCTTTTGTTGCTGCACACTGATTGCATTTTCTACACCAGTCCTCTACATCCTTCCGGTACTGGAACCAGTAGAAACTGCGGCGCACTTTCTCCAATGTCTTGTTAGCTCCAAGATGACCACCTGTTACACCATCGTGCATCTCTTTTAACACTTCCACCACTGCCAGCAATTCTCGTCTAGTAACACAGTAATTCCTCTCGGATTTCGAAAGGGTCCGGCTGTAATAGGAGACGACATTCTCTATGCTATCTATCCTCTGGGGCAACACAGCACCCAACCCGGTATTACTAGCATCTGTATCAAGTATAAATGTTTTACCAGAGACTGGGTAAGCCAGCACTGGGGAAGAGCTTAGTGCATTCTTTAATTTGTCAAAAGACTGTTGGCATTCTTTACTCCAAAGAAATGGCTTCTTTTGCTCCGTGAGCCGATGAAGCTCTCTGGCAATGCTGGAAAAGTTTGGCACAAATCTGCGATAATATGAGCAGAGTCCCAGGAAGCTTCGAAGTTCATGCGCATTCGTTGGTCTTGGCCAACTCTTTACGGCCTCAACCTTACCAGGATCAGTGCTTATGCCATCTGCAGACACAACGTGGCCCAAATAGTTCACCTTCTTTCTAAATAGTGAACACTTCCGTGGACTGAGCTTCATACCGGCACTGCGAATACACTGGAACACTTCTCTAAGGTTCGTAAGATGTTCATCAAATGTCTTTCCCATCACTATAATGTCATCGAGGTAGACGAGGCATGTCTTCCAGTTGAGACCTCGCAAGATGTGTTCCATAAGCCGTTCAAAAGTCGCTGGTGCATTACATAACCCAAACGGCATAACAGTAAACTGCCAGAGGCCATTACCCGCCGAGAATGCAGTCTTTTCTTTATCTTTAGGTTGTAAACCAACCTGCCAGTAACCACTTTTTAAGTCTAGGGTGGAGAAAATTCTAGATCCCGCGAGTGTATCCAAAGTGTCGTCGATACGGGGAAGAGGATAGCTGTCTTTGTCAGTTACCTCATTCAAAGCTTTATAGTCTACACAGAATCTAAACGACCCATCTTTCTTCTTCACAAGTACAACAGGTGAACTCCACGGGCTGTTGGACGGTTCTATCACCCCTTGTTTATGCATTTGTTCCAACATTTCTGTTGCCTCTTGTTGTTTCGCTAGAGGTAGGCGGCGTGGCATCTGCCGTATTGGTTTAGCACTCCCTGTGTTGATTCGATGCTGAACCAAGTCTGCTCTCCCGCAATCATTTTCTTCAGCTGCCATGATATCTGTATACTCCTGTATCATAGCTTCGGCCTTATCATAATCGCTTTGGGGCAAATCTTTCCGCAATTCACATAAAAGTTTATCTAAGAATCGATTCTTTGCAGGACTTTTGGCTATTAAACGTTTATCAATCTCACAGTTCGTTATTAAATCAACAGGGTCACATGCAGCGATGACACTGTCCTTACGAAGGTTTTGATCAGTATTTGTAATGTTCATCACTCTTACTGGTACCAACTTGGTTTCATTGATTGCCAGCAATGTTTTCCCAATGGCTAGTCCTCGACCAATTCCATGACCAGCCTCTACTATGGCTGTCTTCATTCCATCTCCATCATAGTCCAGTTTACCACAGATGATAAATTCTGACTGAGCAGGTACACTTATGTCTTCAATGAGTCGTATCCGCTTTATAACATTTTCATTATCATATTTCCCAAGAAGGGGAAATTCCTTTTTCCCACACTGTAACGTGCCTACGCCAAGGTTCAATGAAAGGCCATATAAGTGCATGAAGTCCAGCCCCAAAATGCATTTGTCGACAATGTCAGCCACCAAAAACTCATGAATGAACGATTCATCCCCTAGTTGGAACTCAATTTTAGTCCGTCCCAGGATCGGCATTAATTCCCCACCTGCAGTCTTCAATGAATGCCCACTAACATTATTCATTTGCATGTCTTTGATTGCATTAGGTCGCAAGATTGAACGTGATGCCCCAGTATCTAATAGAAATCTACACTCAAGCTGTCCAATTTTTCCTTTAACATACAGGCTCGATTTAGTCCCCAGAGTTGCAACTGGAATGACGACTTTATGGGCTTTGTTGGAGTGTTTTGCCAGCTTTTGCCCTACGAAGCTGGCAGACGTTAGTTTCCCTGGTTACCCCAGCGATTAAATTGTGGGGAGGCTCTTGACTGTCTGGTCTGGTATCGCCGAACTCCTGGACAGTTTCTACGAAGATGACCAGAAGCACCACAGCTCCAGCAGCGAGGGTCATTCATACTCTTAGTCCTCTCGGCCATCTCTTGTTCCTTGGCTGCCATAGCCTCTTCAACCACCCTACGAATCTGGTCAAGCTGTGTATCTTCAATGACCTCTAACTGCCTTGAGTGATGTTCGGTCCTGGAGGAATTCTTAGCAGCTTCATACGACAGGGCATAAGCCAGTGCTTCGCTTGCCCTTTGTTTCCCAGTCATCCTAATTGCTTTTTTTCAGTTCTGGGTCGCGAATGGCATCTATGAAAGAGTCAATTATAATGACATTAAGGAATTCCTGTTCAGCCGTTGGGTAGGACAGGCGTGCTAGTCGCTCGATGTCTGCCTCTATTTCTTGCAGGGATTCCCCAGACTTCTGTTGTCTTGTCTTCAACTGCACCTCCTGCAAGTGTTCATCGCCAAACCTCAATTCTAAGGCCCTAACTACGGCATCCTAATGTCCTGGATCAGAAATGGTGTGCAGGAGTTCGGCGGCTTTTCCTCTCAAGGCCAACACAAGCGCTGTTGCTTTATCTTCGTCCCGGGTCCAGCCGTTAACATTAACAGCCGCCTCAAATTGTCTTTTATAGACGGACCATGAAATAGTGCCGTCAAAAATTGGTGGTCTTATCTTGCTCAATGTAGTCTGGGTCACCGCCTGTGACCCCCGCGCCTTGTTCAATTCCTCCCTAATGCCGCTAATCTCCTCGTTGTATTTTTCATTGTTGATTAAAATCTCAGCCCGGAGTTGACTCACCCTCATGTCGACATCTTCATTTATTTTGATCTTTGTTTTCTCGGGGTCACCTTTTAAACTTTTCTTAATGTCCTCTATTTCATTTCTTAATGTGGAATGAAATTCTTTCACTTCACTTCTCAGCTGCCCGATTTCTGTAGTAAAAGTGTAGCTCTCCGGGTCCATTCCCTCATCGATAAGAGTCCATTAAGTCTCTTAACCAGTTGCTGCTTGTTGCTTTCAGTCGGAAGGTCCCTTTCTTCTAGTTCCTCCTTCAATTCTCTAACTAAAAGTTTGTTTAGTTTCTTACCGGACATTGTAGACGATCCCACTCTGACACCAGTGTTACAACTTGATATTTTACAGAATGACACACACACAGGACAGGTGGGTTCAATAATGACTAGACTGATAATTTATTTATTATACAAATTATATAAACATTAATTCCATAACCACAAATAAATTCACATAGGAAACAAAAATCACTGCCGGCCACAAGCGAATCCAAAGTGTAATCTCCAGGTCACCAACAACTTGTCCTTCAAAAACAAAAACCAATTCATTACACATGTCCGGTCCACACCTACAAAAATCAGGTCACGTCACTGGTCTTCACGCATCGTCCTCATCTCTTGTTTTTACACACCTGTCCAGGTGACGACTGGTCCAGCGCCGTGTGTAAAATTAAGAGGGTCACAACAGTATTAAAAAACAAATCATTAACTACTACACGTTCCCAATAAATCAATAATGTGAGGGATGAATTAGACTAATCTATCAATATGTTAAATTAATACTTAAATACATGTCAACACACATTATACTTCATTCTTTTTTATTGCAAAATATTGTATACAGATCCAGTGTAGAATACGATAGTTTAAACAAGTTTTGAAAGTGTATTTAAAAGTATTAAATGGGGAAAAATTAAAACGAATAAAATACATTACTTTAAACAATGGCGAAACAAAGGGACCGGTGGCGGGGGGGGGGGGCGAAATGGGTGGTCCTTCCACAGGCGGCACTTTCACTTTAGTACTTTATGGCATACAAATGGGGCGCATTTTTTTTATTCCGCCCTGAGTGCCACTGACGTTAGTTTCACCACTGACGTTTGTTTCACCACTGACGTTAGTATCACCACTGACGTTAGTATCACCACTGACGTTTGTTTCACCACTGACGTTTGTTTCACCATTGACGTTTGTTTCACCACTGACGTTAGTATCACCACTGACGTTTGTTTCACCACTGACGTTTGTTTCACCACTGACTGCACTGTGTATAAAACCTGGAGTGCAACGGATTACAATTAAATTTAACTTCTATCACGGACATGAATATACACCATGGACTAGAATGCAGTCATTCATTAAAGTTAGCAAATTTATCTTGACCATAAACGTTACACAAACAACTAGATTTAAATAATGATCCAAGTTTAAATACACCGTGGACTTCTGAAGCAACTGCAGTGACTTGACTAGAATTAAACAATAGTAGTAGTCAACTATGTAGATGTACATTATCTGTGAATTTCTGTCGTCATCTTGTTCATATTGCGCAATGCTAAAGTCGCACCTGTTTAAACAGAAAACACATACTCTCTCTCTCTCTCTCTCTCTCTCTCTCTCTCTCTCTCTCTCTCTCTCTCTCTCTCTCTCTCTCACACACACACACACACACACACACACTATTTTTTTTCCAGAAGTGGTGTGCATATTTCGAATGAAGTCCAAATGGCGCAATCGGGAAAAACTTTCAGCACTAGCTAAGTGGGATTGTTTAAAGGGGAAAGGAGAATGAAAATAAAAACCGGAAATTTTTTATTTACCTGTTCAGTTTGGGAAAATTGGCAATAAATCTGGAAATGGGGGAGTGCATACCAAGTAAATGGCGGGAAGGGAGCCGTCATCATGTACGTCATATCAGACCAACCGACATTTTTGTTGTCTGCTTGTTTTTTTTTTTTGTAGAGATGTGTCTAACTTCCTTCGAACAATTATTTTATCAATTTATTTCAAAGCCTTTCATTTCTCCGTTTCATTATGTTTACTTTCTTAAAGGTCTGAGTACATGTACTTGAAGTTATTGGGCTATTTATAGATACACACGTTGCGAAATGTTAAACGAAATTAGGCAAAGACTCTTCAACGTTTAAAAAATCAAATTATTTACTTGACTGCATTGAACGTAAAGGCACAATATAGGACTAGGTCACTCTCTCTTAGACCCCTGACCCTTTGTGATTGGAGGGGGGGGGGGAGGACAGAATTCTAAATGTAAAATGTATATTAGTAATGCGTCATAATATGCTAAAAATAGTTTTAATTAAAAAAAATGGTTTACTTTATTTGAGACAATCATACATGTTTATAATATTTATGATAATACTTTGACAAAACATTATAATTAGACGATTTAATCTTGTGAACTTCTGAAAACCTTTTCAGTCTAGTCGAGAGTAAATGGCTCTATAGCAGGGGGCCCCCATTACCCTGTTGATTCATGTTACGGGCTCTTTTTCTTTTATTCCATAAGTGTTACGCGCTCTTTGGTTATGCTCAATAAACTTCTCAGGCCCTTTGGGTTATGTTATGAGTTGTGCGTTTTTAATTCAAACGTCGAGATGTCAATTTAGCTTAATGTCTGTCTGTTTCACTCTTATTTGCTCACTCCTTTGTCACAACTCAAAAACCACTCAAACTCGATGCGTTGTTAGTACAACGATTTATTTACATAAATGTACATCAGAATACAACAAGTCCATAAACGAATACACATTTAAATCCACAGTAATTTGCTCTGCCTCAACTCTGACTAACTAAAAGATCGCTTTACTATTCTCGTCGCTCTCGTAACTATCTCTAAACGTCTCTTCACTAAGACTCCTCCTTTACTCCGGACTTCCCCCTAACTAACTAATGTCCGAATCCAGCCCCTATTTATACCCCTAACGTCCGTTCCCTAATTACCCTAAGTACGTCACAGTCTCTTCACTATCTAATCTTTCTAGGAGCGTCACCTGGTCGTCATTGTTAACCCTACTAGCCTGTCCGACGCCGCCTCCTGGTCTTCACACCTTTGCTGTCTACTATTCTATTGTTTCCCAACCTTGTCACCATTATTTGTGTTAATCCTAATTCTTAGATATCTATTATATTAAAACGTCGAAGGGGATTGTCTTAGTCTCTACATCTACTTTAGCTCGTCACAATTCAAATGCTCCTACCTTAAGAAAGCACAGCTTGGGACATCGTCATACGAGCCATCTGCACCGAGACAATGGGGATCACAGTCACCAATAAAAAAAAACAGTATCGTCTAGCCCCTACTGAGGATCGAACTCAGGACCCCTGGTTTACATGACTAGTGCTCTAACCACTGAGCTATAGAGGCTTGTCTGACTTAAAAACACAAATTAAAATCGCTTGACCAATTTGAGCATTATTGTTTTGGAAAGTAAGGTAACCTTAATGGTTAAACACAGACGGACGGACGGACAGAAAGACAGACAAACAGAGAGACAGAAAGACAGACAGACATACATACAGACAGACAGACAGATAGACAGACAGACAGATAGATAGATAGATAGATAGATAGATAGATAGATAGATAGATAGATAGATAGATAGATAGATAGATAGATAGATAGATAGATAGATAGATAGATAGATAGATAGATAGATAGATAGATAGATAGATAGATAGATAGATAGATAGATAGATAGATAGATAGATAGATAGATAGATAGATAGTGTTACATGATGTGTTTCTGTGTGTACAATCACCCTTCGCTGCATAACGTATACTGTTAGCTACGAAGATTTACTCACCAGCAAATGGAACATCTGCTAAGGCTTTTACTACCACCCAACCCACTCCCTATTCTCCCTTTAGCTTCATCGTAAGGTCAGTGCTCGCTGGACTTTAGATGGACAAAGAAGTAAGATTGGAAAGGGAATGTGTGTGGGGGGAAAAGGTGGGGGGGGGGGAGAGAGAGAAACTGTTGTAGATAAAGGGAAGTAACAACTACCGAAGGGAGAGAAGAGAGAAGGGGAAAAAAAAAAACAACGACCAGTAATGGGAGGTGAATACTCAGTCCAATTTCTTAACAAAACGACCTGCCCTGACATTATGTAAACAAAAAGTGGCGGTGGGCTGTGGGAGGGGGGGGGAGGGGGGGATGAGGAGAGACTTTGGATAGTGGTTACCACAGCTTTTGTTCATTCTTACAACTGCCCTCGTTCTACATCAAACTCTCTCTCTCTCTCATACACACACACACATGCACACACACACACACACACGCGCAAAAATCTAATCGCGCTGGCCCCCCACTGTTTGGGCAGAAAGGGATGTCAAGGAAAAGAAAAAAAAAAAAATATTGAATGCATGTTCCAATGGGTGTGTGTGTGTGTGTGTGTGTGCGCGTGTTTGGTTAAGTGAGGGTAGGGGGGGGGGTGGATAAATAAGGGAAGGGTAAATCTCATCAACCCCCCCCCCCCTTATCCCCACCTCAATCCTTCATAATTACAAAATCTGTACTCTTTCTTTTCTTCTTTTTTCTTTATTCACGCTATAATTGTGTGGACGTGTGTGCGAGTGTACGTGCGCGCGTGTGTGTTTGTCCCCCCCCCACCCCATTCAATCGTATGTATTTAATCATTTATGTCGTTCGGTTTGTAAAGCTTTTGAAGTCTGTCCAGTGGACGAATATAATCGCCAGCCCTGCCTTATCCCATAATTTCTATTTTTGTGTTATGGGTCATCTCTTTCTTTTTCCAGTTTGGAATTTTTTTCTATTACTATTTTTTATTACAATAGATAAAGACTTTCAACACATCACTAGATCTGATAAAGACTTTCAACACATCACTACATCTGATAAACACTTTCAACACATCACTACATATGATAAACACTTTCAACACATCACTACATCTGATAAACACTTTCAACACATCACTACATCTGATAAACACTTTCAACACATCACTACATCTGATAAACACATTCAACACATCTCTACATCTGCGGTTCGTTTCTTTTGGTTTATTTATACTTTCACTCATCGATCTTTGTATTAAAGTTTCTCTTGTCTTTTATTTTGAATCTAGTTCAATCTTCTCTCTTCCCAGTGACAAGTTAGTTTCATTTGTTGTTTTACTACAGACATCTACATATATACTTAATACTAAGTTGAAACGTCTTGTATGTACCACTGAAGGCCTATATGTACGTTACTGGGACTCACAAATGTATTTCATTGCATCTTTTTATAGGCAAATATATTCGGATTTTTTAAAAATTAATTTATTTTTCAATAAACCATATTTTTACGATAGATCTAACGGAACTACCCCCCCCCCACACACACACCCTCCGGCCCCTGCACAAACCTTAATTTACCGTACACGTTATTTGGAACAGTTTTATTGATACACACTGTTACATTTTCTCTTTCATAATTGTTTTTTTTAAAATAACTTTCCATTCATAAATGATTAGCTCCACTATTATATAACAATCCACGCGTCTATCGTATGATTGTTACCGCCCATATTTTGTTCTACTACTACCATCCCCTAGTTCCCGCCCATATTTTGTTCTACTACTACCATCCCCTAGTTCCCGCCCATATTTTGTTTCCATTTTTTTCCATTTTTGTTCTATTGTTGTTGTTGTTTTTTGATTGTCTATTTCTTCATCAACTCAGTTTTCGTCACTCTCTTTATATCTTTATATTTCTTTCCAGCCTTCAGTTTTTTTTTCTTTATCTCTTTACTCACAAATCAGCAGCTCATTAGATGACTCACTCACTTAGCTCACTCACTCACTCCCCTAACTCACTCACACTCACACTGAACTCGTTCAAACAAAAGACATAATTCGTCAAGCAATGGTATCTACTGCAGTGGATTTATGTGGGATTGGAAGGTATAGATCAGTCACAAGGCTATTATTATGTTTATGGCAATGTGGGTGGGGAAAGGGAGGGGGTGGCGGGAGAAACTGCCGCACGACCGGGTGAACTCCCCCCACCCAGATCACCTGGTTACTGACAGCCATGAGTAACAATACTTTCAGTGCTCACCTAAGGATGCCTTGGCTAAGCGCTAGCGGTCAAGCTTGAAACTTGACTGGTTCGTGTGTGGAAACTGTTCAAACGATTTGAAATTAGCGACAAGAATTGAATTGTAAACAGTAATTACTATTGTTAAAAAAATTATTTATCTTATTTATCATAATTATATTTTTGTTTGTTCTAATATCTAACAAACTCAATTCGCTAATAAATAAGTTAATATATATATATATATATATATATATATATATATATATATATATATATATATATATTACGTCAGCTTGATTAGGACCAAAAACCGATACATATTTTTTTTAATGTGGGCCTAAATATAAATTCAGCTTTTGTATTTATGTTTTATAATCTTTATTACGCCAGTAACTATACGAATAAAAAAATTGACTAATCCATATCATCGATAAAATAAATGCCAGTGAAATTCGGTTAATAGTGAACTGCCGAAGCTTGCTCACCTAGGAGTAGATTGAGGATAGCTTTCTGCCTTTCTGTCTGTCTGTCTGTCTGTCTGTCTGTCTGTCTGTCTCTCTCTCTCTCTCTCTCTCTCTCGCTCTCGCTCTCTCTCTCTCGATGAAATATATCAGTAAGAACTACATCGTCAGCTTAGGTACAGCGGAAGACTGTTACAAGTGATAACAATATACATTTAAAAAACAAATTATGAAAACTACAAATGTATGCTTAAATTATTTAGTTCTTTGAGGGTAAAAAATTATTACAAACATTTACTATCTTTCATTAATAATCTGATTATTAAAAACGTAAAAAACAAAAACTTCACGTAAAATTAAAAAAAAAAAAACTTAGCCCCTACTGAGGATCGAACTCAGGACCCCTAGTTTACAAGACTAGTGCTCTAACCACTGAGCTATAGAGGCTTGTTATTAAAGAGGTAATTCAAATCAGGTCTTGTCTGCTTCAGCATGACATATTATTGATTGGTCATTTACGTGGCTGTGAGTATAACCTTCCATCTTAGTAATATATCAATCAATAAAGATTATAAACAGCCATAATAGTCATCAATACTCAACAGGCAGAAAATTATGTGTGTTGGGACATCTGTTTGTTTCTAAAAAAAACAACCAAATACACAACACATTTATCCAAAAAATAAAAAGTAGGTCATAGTTCACACTGTAATTTATAATTCAGTTTTCAAAAAAAAAAAGACCTAACGAAAGACGCCCGCATGCCCGCAGCGCCCTCTTGATTCAGTAAAAAAAAAATAATTTTCTTCTTTAATATTATCATAAGTAATTGTCTATAATTCATTTTTTTTTTTAAAGCCAACACTGTTACTCTAAGACCGCTCTACAATATTTATTATTATCAAGTTATAAATAAAATCTTTTCTTTTGATTTTTATCCGACTTTTTATTCTTTCTTGAACTTTTTTTTTACGATTTTTTTTTTTTTACATTAGATTTTATTTTTTTTAAAAACTGCAAATTTTGGAATTTCCCTACGTTATGTTAGAGTTTTGAGGGTGTTTACTTTTTATCAAGTAGAAAGTAATGATAGGTAGTGGGCTGCATGATAGATTATGGGCTGTATGATAGTGGGCTGCATGGTAGTTAGTGGGCTGTATGATAGTGGGCTGCATGGTAGTTAGTGGGCTGTATGATAGTGGGCTGCATGATAGGTTGTGGCCTGTAAGATAGTTAGTGGGCTGTATGATAGATAGTGGTCTGTATGATAGATAGTGGGCTACATGATAGGGTATGGGCTGTAAGATAAATAGTGGGTTGTATGATAAATAGTGGGCCACAAGATAGGTAGTGGGCTGCATGATAGGTTGTGGGCTACATGATAGGTTGTGAGCTGCATGATAAGTAGTGGGCCGCATGGTAGGTAGTGGGCTGTATGATTGAAAGTGGGCTACATGATAGGTAGTGGGCTGCAATTTAGGTAGTGGGCCGCAAGGTAGGATTATGTTAAAAATGTAGTTCTTTAAGGTTGTCACTAAAAGTCAAACAAACTTGCTGGAGGTTCTCACAGGGTTAACGTGAAGGTAAAGACCCAAATAAATCAAATTTGAAATAATAATTATAATAAAAATAAATCGCAAACAACTGGCCTCGTTATGAGGGTCTCTTGTAAAACGAGGCACCGTTGAGACATTTAATAGTGGGGTGGGGAACGAATTGTAGCTAGGGGTAGGGGTGCATTGATAGGTAGGAGTATTTGTGTGTTTGTGTGTGTGTGTGGGGGGTATATGTTATAGTGTGTGTGTATGGGAGGGGGGGTAGGTTTGTGCAGGGGCCGGAGGGTGGGTGGGTAGTTCCGTTACATCTAACGTAAAAACTACCTTGACGAGGCTACTATATTTCTGTCCTGCCAGGGGGTCGTGACCTCGGCCTTGAACTTTTGATAGGAAAGAGTTGGTCCGAGGGGAGATCTGGGAGGGGTGGGGGAGGGGATAAAAAAAAAGAAGGGAGGAGGATGGGTGGAGGGGGTGAGAAAAAAAAGTTGACCAGCGAGCCATTCTCTCCTCTTCTCATTTATAGCATGCACGAAGCAGCGATAGCGCCTGCTGACCCACTGGATAGCATTGTAATGATTATGAGCGGGGCCGGGGGGGGGGGGGAGGGGAGGCCAGTGTTGTCAGATTCCGCTACTTTTCGCAAATTCCTTTACTTTTTCAAGCCTTGCAGCGCTACGAAAAAATTAGCGATACTTTCTGCGACGTTTTGTTTGGAAGGTTTTGCGCCACATTACTTCAAATGTTGTTTTTTTTTTTTGGTAGCTGTAGAAGTGTCGAGACGTATGGGCCAGTATGGGCATATTCTTGACACTTCACTGCAACAAGAGGCCCACGGAGATTGCCCCCCCCCCCTCCCGTGCGCAGGAGGAAACAAATCGATCTCTCTCCCAGATAAATACTGACATAAAAACGTTATTATTTCTGTTTAAAACTTAGGGCTATGTGCAAACCCCCCCCCCCACAAACACATCGGGTCCCCAGGCGTGCCCGCTGTTAAACCCGCCTCTGACAGCAACAGTTAACAGCTTTCTTTAAAAAAAAATAAATAATCCCTAAAAATTATCTTTTACTTTGAACGTAAGAAAAGAATCTCTGTAAGAATTGTGTCATTAGACATGAATTGATGCAGTTAATAAACGGTCGCCATTTTCTTAAGGTCCTGCTGGTTTAAAAGCAACGTTGTTTTTTTTTTTTAAGTTTATATCCCCCCACCCCCCAAGTCGATTCAGGCCAAAACGAGGCTTTCACCTTTTGTCCCATACCTTGACACTTACGTAACCTTGATCGCGGAAGCTCGTGGGCCAATCAGATGCCGCAACATCGCCAGCGCAAGCGGTGGTATTGAGGTTGGGACATGCCGTACGAGTTGTGCCGATGCGCTGTGATTGGTTAGTTAATTTTGGATTAGCATTTTTTCCCCCCAGCCACCTTCCTTCCCTTCCCCTCTCTCCTTTTTGCCCCCCTTTCTTTTAACTGCAGCCGATCAATACCGCTATGGGCTTTTTTCCACCCCCTTTTTTTTTTTAATCCGTAGCAGTCATTTCAGGTCAAAGAGCTGTGGTCAGTGAGAGAGGATACATGTGGTCAGCCTTCATTCTTTCGAGGATTACATAATTGGCTTGTGGAGGTCACCGGCTTTAAATGAAGTTTCATGATTGGTCAGTATTTTTTTAAAAATTATATTTATAATAATATATTTATAGCAAATTATGTCACTTAATTTTTTTTTACCAATTCTACGTATTTCCCAACATTTATTACCTGGTAAACATAGGAACATTTATTATAAAATACTGGTCACGTGCCATATTTAAATTTAGCTCCGCCGAGAATGACGATAGAGAGTGGGGGGGTGGGGTTGAGACGTGAAGACGAAACATGCCGCGAGGGCGGGTGAGAGAGTGGAGCAGGAAGCGAGGGGATAAGTCACTGAATGACTATGCCGAGGGCGAATGGGTGCGAGAGAGGGGAAAAGTTCGCCGCTGTTTGCTAGCCGGTATGTTAAAAAGAAAGAAAAAAAATAGTATAGGTCCGTTAGTAATTCCCTCCCCCCCACCCCTGTCTACCCTACCCTTCGCCGTGACCTCACTCGTAAGAGAGAGAGAGAGAGAGAGAGAGAAATGCGTGCGTGAAATTGTGCTGTAAGGTTACTGTATGTGTGTGTGTGTGTCGGCCTACGGTCGATTGGTGTTGTTTATAGCCCAGCCTTAAAATAGCTTACGTGAAAACTTCGAAATAGTGCACGGGAAAAAAAAGCGAAGCGAAAGAGAGAGAGAGAGCTCGCAAGGCTACAACTTCGACCAACCCTATTTACATGTTTATTTTCGCCCAATATTGTGAATCTAACTGCGTGTTTCACTTGTTGATGATATTTATCATGTGTTTTGTGTCGGCTTGCGTTCACCATTGATGCGCGCTTTGCGTCAATTAATATGAATAGCGAACAACTGAAGAGTCGGTGATGGTGATGATGGTGATACTATGTAAACAGTATATGAATTAAATCATTCACAGTAAAAACTGTTTCTATACGCGGCAGTTGAAAGGAGAGATATCAAATCGACATCCACGCAAGTGTATACTTTGAGATAAAATATTTTCGGAATATTAAAATTGGATTATTGATAAGTGACTTCATTCGAGAGATTGACACATAAAAAAAAAATCAACATAATATAATATTATATACATATATAAATAAATTTACGTGTTTGTTGGAATCTTCTATGAGCAACATTTCAAAATGTTGGTTATTGAACAGGTGAGTAGCCATTTCATTTTTTTAATGCACGTGCCAACCTGCGAACTGGCCTTTGGGATTTATTTTACCGCCCCCCTCCCCCCTTTAATGCCTGATGTGGTGGACGTGTATTTACGTAACTTGTGATATACACAAGGTCGGCATTAGGCCGATTTGGCCGATAGCTCATGATTAGGCCCCGCGCCTGGCAGGGGCCCCCGCAATTTTTTTTACATTTATATTATCCTGATAGTTGTTGTTGGAAAAAAAAAACAAAAGAGGGGGGACTCGCAAGCATCCGTTAAATTGGGCCCCGCAATTCTTAAGGCCGGCCCTGGATATGCCAGTAAGTTTTATTTTCAACTATCAGCTTATATCCCTAATGGTGATATTGTTTGTGAAGTGTATACCATTTGTCTGACAGTTTTTATCTAATTAGTGGATTCAATAAACGAAAACAACCAACTGGCCATGTTAAGGGTAAAACTATTTACATTAATAGTACATTGTCAGTCAGTACATTGTCAGTCAGTACATTGTCAGTCAGTACACTGTCTGTCAGTACATTGTCAGTACATTGTCAGTCAGTACATAGTCAGTCAGTACATTGTCAGTCAGTACATTGTCAGTCAGTACATTGTCAGTCAGTACATTGTCAGTCAGTACATTGTCTGTCAGTACATTGTCAGTCAGTACATTGTCTGTCAGTACATTGTCAGTCAGTACATTGTCAGTCAGTACATTGTCAGTCAGTACATTGTCAGTCAGTACATTGTCAGTCAGTCAGTACATTGTCTGTCAGTACATTGTCAGTCAGTACATTGTCAGTCAGTACATTGTCAGTCAGTACGTTGTCAGTCAGTACATTGTCAGTCAGTACATAGTCAGTCAGTACATTGTCAGTCAGTACATTGTCTGTGTAAGGACATAGGCAGACATAGATAAATAGACAGACAATTAATTATTGTATCAATGTAGATGTTAGAGGGAATTCCCTGTAGTACGGTGACGCACCTAATGAATCGGTTATTGAACGGGAGGAAAAAGGGACGAGACACGGACGGTTGACGAGAAAAGGAAAGAGATCATTGTTTTTGACACCCTTGTTTTATTTGAGTTTGGGAAAGGTGTAGAATCAGGAAGGAGCTAGGAGGAGGTATTATGTATTGAAGCTGCAACATGATAAACTATTCTTTATAGTTTCTGTAATTAAAGTAGTATTGATTGTTTTAATCCAAATTGACTTCCACGTTTTATTGGAATTGTTTGTGGAACAGTGTCTTTTGTATGAACAAGATAAAATCAAAGAAACCACCGCAACCACCCCTGACAGTCTGTCAGTACATTGTCTGTCAGTACATTGTCAGTATTCTGCCTGTCAGTACATTGTCAGTCAGTACACTGCCTGTCAGTACACTGTCAGTCAGTACATTGCCTGTCAGTACATTGTCAGTACACTGCATGTCAGTACATTGTCAGTACACTGCCTGTCAGTACATTGCCTGTCAGTAAATTGCATGTCAGTACATTGTCAGTCAGTACACTGCCTGTCAGTACATTGTCAGTCAGTACACTGCCTGTCAGTACATTGTCAGTACATTGTCTGTCAGTACATTGTCTCTCAGTACATTGTCAGTCAGTACACTGCCTGTCAGTGCATTGTCAGTACATTGTCTGTCACTACACTGTCAGTCAGTACATTGTCTGTCTGTATATCTCCACCTTTTTTTTTTTTTGTAGTTCATTAAATAAAAAACAACTATCAAGAGAACTCAAGAAATAAATTCCATACCACACAGCAGTTGTTTAATCGATAATTTAAAAACACACACACACATACTCAGTTGTGTATACATTGCATATAAGTTGTTTTGGGTTGGGAACAATGGAGGTGGGTTGGAGGGAGGGTGGGGGAGGAACTCCTGCTATTATGGGGAAAAAAAAAACACTATATTATAAATCGATATGATAGTCATGTTTACATTTATTTACCAGTATGGGTCTGATAAACATGTGAACGAACCTACTGGAGTACATGCACAGTCTGTTACTGGTCTATCTTGAATGGCCTGTCCAGGCTGTTCTCTTGTATCCACCCATACATTAAATTAGCCCCCCCCCCCAATCCCCAACCCGCTGAATTTGTCCATTGTTTTTTTTTTTTCTGTACTAGTCCCAAATATATCCCCACCACATCGACGCACACACACTCACCATTACCTTTCTCATACCCCTCCTTCCGCCCCTCCCAGGGGGCCATTGCTTTCACTGACTTCCCATTGATCTGAAAGTAAAAAACGATGCTGCGAATGAACCTACCAGTTAGCACTGTTGACCCGTTTCACCTGAATAAAATTGAACAACAAAAAGCAAAAAACGTCAACAAACAACATGTTTATCAAGCGGCAACATCAGATGTGTTTTAAAAAAAAAAAACATCGACTTTGAAAACAAACTGCGGCTTTGTCCGGGTGGGTATATTTTTTTTTATAAGGACTAGGACGAGGGTGTTGTTGATTGTGTGTGTGTGTGTGTGTGGTGGGGGGGTTAATGCTAATAGTGAGTATAAGTCGTCTTAACTTAAGTATTTCTATTTATAGCTCAACAGCCATTACATCAACAATTACTCATTTGTAATTGTGTTACGTAAGTTGTTCCAGTACAGTTTGTAAACTCGCTGCATCTACTGATTGTATTCTGGATTTGTGACGAATGCAAAACATTGTCTTAACAGACAAAGACATGAGCCATCTACTGACCGCGCGGAGGCCAAGTATGGCTGTTTCGATTCTGTAAATAAATCGGCCCCCTGCGTCGCTATTCCGCCAGTCTGTTAAAATTTAGATCTTGAATAGTTACCCGGTGTTTTAAAATAAATAAAATAGAAAACAAACTTGCGCCCGGCCGCAACATCTCTTGACACACACCAATAGGACGCACCTAAATGCACAACTAAACACATTTACTACACACGTTCGTCTGTGTTTTAGCAAGGTAATTTTTTTTTGGTCAGGTCCGGTGCGCAGTTTTAGCAGGGAGGGTGGTGTGTGTATTTTGTTTCTACATAAATCGTGAAGAATATGCAAATTGCGTGCGTGCGTACTATAATGTGTGAGAGAGAGAGAGAGACAGAGAGAATTTGTGGCGTAGACTTCTCTGCTCTTAAACCAGCTGTTGCCAGACTTCGGCTAATCGTGTGTGTTAGTGACGTGTGTTAGTGACGGTATAATATTCTTATTACACACTCATTATTGCACGCTAATCTTGCACACTCATTATTATTATTATGCACTAATTTTTAAAACACATGTCTAAAAAATGGTCCATAAGGGATAAACCTGTGAATTTAGTGGTTAATGAGGTCAAATTGGATGCCGAGTGCTGCGACCCATCCCCTCCCCTCCCCCGCCTCACCCGTTAAGAGTGCATGTAATCAAGAAGACGTTAAAACCTGATTGTGTATCGAGCCGGTAACCATTGGGTTGGGGTGGATGGGAAAGGGGAAGGAGGGGGGGGTTAGCTTTTTTTAAAAAAAAAAGATAATTGTATTCTATTATTTGATCTGAATGTTACAACAGACAAATCAACCCGTTTCAGTAGTTTAAAAAAAGTTGTAATTGGCACTTGAATATACAAAAAAAAAATTCAGCAACATAACATTGGCACGTACGCTAAAAGTTGTTCAATAATTTTTCCAAGAATAAGTTCTGATATCATCTCGGTGCATTCTCCAACTCACTGAGATTCACTCTTTTCTTCTTCCCCCCCCCCCCCCTTTCCCGTAAAATGTCAAAAAAAATTTATCAGCGAGTTTGCAGTTCTTGCGTCACTTCCTGGTGTTGTGATGGATGATCTATAGACATTCTTAAAGTGCGTCACTTCATTCTTTTGTTTTCAGGCACTTATTGAGCCATATCTTATCGCTTACAGAAGCCAGGCCCATGTCACTGATGAACGGAATGCGCGCACACACACACACACTCACACACTCTTACTTACACTCGTTCTGAATACAAATGAGAATAGGAATAACAATTAAATTTCTCGTTGAATATGTCTATACAGAAGCCAGGCCCATGTCACTGATGAACGGAATGCGCGCACACACACACACACTCACACACTCTTACTTACACTCGTTCTGAATACAAATGAGAATAGGAATAACAATTAAATTTCTCGTTGAATATGTCTATTTCTTGTAGCAATTTTCGTTAATTTTTGTTGTTATCATTAGTCCAAAGATGTCCAAATGCAACTCCCAGAGCTGAATTTGGTTCCAAGAACTAATTTGGTTCCCAGAGCTGAATGTGGCTCTCAGAGCTGAATGTGGCTCTCAGAGTTGAATGTGGCTCTCAAAGTTGATGTGGCTCTCAGACTTGAATGTGGCTCTCAGACTTGAATGTGGCTCAGAGTTAAATGTGGCTCTCAGAGCTGAATGTGGCTCTCAGAGTTGAATGTGGCTCTCAGAGTTGAATGTTGTACAGCTCTGATGAAACTCCTTCATGTTTGTCCTATTATTTCATTTCGTTCATCAAATTTAGTTGCATATGGTACGTCACTGTATTATTTCAATACATTATATTCGTGCCCCCCCTGGTGTGTTCAACGTCACTTCCCCCCCTTCCCCGAGGTGTCATACATGACCCCCCCCCCAATAGTGAGCTGCCCCATTCCCCCACATCTACCCCTCCTCCCCCCTTTTTTCCGTTTTTTTTGAGGTCCATAACATGGTTGTTTGCTGTCAAGCCCAAAAAGAGGTTCAAAAATATACTTCCAACATAAACTTAAATGTGCCTGTTAAATCCCCGCTTCCCCCCCCCCCCCCACCCAGAATTAGTAGCAGTATATAATAAGACAACAATGTGTCAAGTCCGTACTTATCTGTCTCGTCCTATATATTTTTTTTTCGGGCTACTGTAACTCAACAATCTGTGAACATATTTGGATTCACTTTATTGCGTATCAGTCTGAACACGTGGGTCTTGAAAATATTTCCGGCTGAAGGATGAATTTACCCCCACCCCCCATCCACTCCCCCTATTACTAACATAAAAAAATTCGTAAAAAGAAAAATAAAGCTGATCGGCGTTAAATAGTGCAGGAAGGTGGTTGGGGGATGTGTGTGTGTGTGGGGGGGGGGAGAGTTGACTTCTGTAAGGTGTGTTTCAACGCCGTAATTGGACTCGCTCGGTGACAGTGACTTGTTTAAATTGACAAGTTTGCCCTTTTTTCAAATTGTGTGTGTGTTTGTGTGTGTGAGTGTGTGTGTGTGTGTGGATGTGTGCATTGTAACCAAATAAATGAACGGCATTTACCTGGCCAGACTGAACCACTCATTTATTACCTGGCGACTTTAAAGACAATGCATGACACATGAGTAATAAGAACACATACGCGACGAGGTGGATTACGTCAGATATGGATGTAAAAAAATAAGGGGGGGGGGGACGGGCGGGCGGTGGGTGGAGGGGGGGTCATCAAAGGAGAGACACATTTTTTAGACGTTTAGATCAGTTGGGGGATTTTCCTTTGTTCATGGTGGGGGGGGGGGATTGTATGATCCGTAGTTATACCGACTTGATTCACCGACTTGATTCACCGACTTGATTCACCGCTGTGTAAATGTGTTTTGTTTTTTTTTCAGTCTGTATTATGACAGCCACCATATAGTGTGTTTTTTTGTTTGTTACGGTACGGAGATAATTATTAGTCTGTTGTTGACATTTGATCTGCAATCCATATGTAGCTTATCATTTGTTAATTCCACCCTCCCCCTCCCCTCTTTTTTACCCGAGATTTTCATTTTTTTTATATATTTTACCGCACGTATTATTATTATTATTATTATTGTTTTTAAATCTTTCTTCGTTGTTTGTTGTTTTTGTTCAATCATTTTGTGATTATTATTATTATTATTATTATTATTATTATTATGCCTGGACTGTGTTGTTTTCAAAATTGTTGTGGGAGTTAACTTTATGGTTTTTCATTGATCTTTGCCGCTACCAACAAATTTTTATCAATACAGTTTTAGTTTAGGGTACATGTACATTAATACATGAGATAGCAACAGCCGATGGTACATGACATTTAAACAGCTGGTGGTACACGACATTTAAACAACTGATGTTACATGACGTTAAAATCAGCCGATGGTGCATGACGTTAAAATCAGCCGATTGTATAAGACATTCAAACAGTTGATGGTATATGACATTTAAACAGCTGGTGGTACACGACATTAGATAAATTTGACATATGAACGCCACGCAACCTACAATGACGTCAATGATATAACCCTCCCCCCCCCCCCACCGGCCCACTCAACCGAATGCCTGTTATCTGTACTTGTCGTGGGATGTCAGGAACTGGGTTGGGTTCCTGTGCATGGTTACAACACAAGGGGTACTGCAAGGGAAGGAAGGGAGGAGGGGGGGGGTGAAGACAATTTTAGTTCGCTCTTTGTTTAATTACTTGTATGTGGGTTGATTGATTGATTGGCTGATTGGTCGATATTTAACGATAATTAAATAGGACCAAAGAAGTCGAGCGTTTTTTTCTAACATCAGACATTATCTCAACATAACATCAGACATTATCTCAACATAACATCAGACATTATCTCA
>JAGDYQ010000085.1:3654554-3714537 GCA_021962125.1 Bulinus truncatus | reverse complement strand
AACAAAATATTTAGTTCATTATTCATAGAATAGGAAATCAAAATCAAAGCAGAAATTTGCTTGTTAGGGTTTTTCCATTACATAACGTAACAAATACAATTTTATTTCCAGAAAAGTGCATATTATTCCTTAAGTTTTTAGAAATAAAAAATAAATGGAATACATTTTATTAAATCCACAGGTATATATAGCAATTCTTAAATATTAAAACTAAAAGTTTTCATTCTCTTTTGGCTTTAAAGTTTGTATTGCAAACATTTAAATAAGAGTGGACTTTTTACTTCTTAAATAACATGTATTTAAAAAATGTACATATTTAAGAGTAAATTTCACTTAATTTAGATGTTAAGGCCAAGACTAAATCAGTAAAAATTGAATCAATAAATACGTATATAAATATGTGCTAAACATACATGCAAGTAAAAAAAAAATAGTTTCAACAGAAAATGTAACAAGACTGAATATTGAGTTCAGTGCAGAGTAACACCTCCAAATCACACAGATAATGGATATGTTACACAGGTGGAACAGATGGTGACAATAAGTTTCACAGTTGGGCATAAACTAATCCGTAAATACAGTGGTTCTCAAAAACAGAGATTAAATTCATTGTCAAAAAAAAAAAAAAAAAGGATGGAACGGCCGTTTGGTAAAGCGCTTGACTGCAAACCTGAACAACCAATGTTCAAACCCCAGTGAGTGTCATGAATTTTTCTCAAATCCAAGGTCAATCCAGTTTAAAAATAGGTTCATTGCATTTGTCGGAGAAAGTGAAGGCAACCAGAACTAGTCACACAGTCATATAGAATAGCAGTGGCTACAGAAAAAATGTTAATTCTACTTTATATGACCAAGATGGTCTGTACAGGCTTTATATAAGAATCATTACTTTTTTTTTATTGTCACAAAAACATATTCTATTCATATCGCAGTAAAGCTACAGGCGCAATAAAAAAAGTTGCTCTCAAGAAAGTGACTGAAATAACACAAAACTTGCCAGGGAGAACAGTTTTGGAAAAAAAAATGGCTAAAAGGTTTTAATTATTTAACTCTCAACCATTGTTCATTTTCAGCCATTTTTTAAGCTGATTGCAGGGTGTTTTGTAAAACTAAACATTTTTCATTATCTTATAAGCTACCTAGTGATGTTATACATCACTGAATTCAGAAATGAATAAGCTATTTAATGATATAAAACTTTTTATATTATAGAAATTTTTAATTTTGTAAAATTATAGTGTAAATGATTTTTTTATTATTTTTTTTAACTAAAAATACAAATACATCACAAACAGTAAGAATAAAAAAAAAAAGTATGAAGAATTTAAACAAAATCTTTATTATTTACATAAACATTATTCATTTATACAACACATAAACAAATTTGGACTAAAAATTTTGACAATTTTTTTTTTATTCCACTATAAATGATACTATAGAAAATGGAAAAAATAAAAAAAAATAAGGACTGATGCCTCTAGTGTGAAAAAAAGACATATAATTCTCACACAATAAGTACAATGTTAGACTAGACAAAATTGATCATTAAAATGTATATATTATTATTATAAGTGACAGGAAACACATTTAAATGAATTGATAATTACTTTAAATGTTATTTATGATAAAGTAAAAGACAATTTCTGTCATCTTGAAAACATAAGAAAGTATCACATGCAGAACATTTAGTTCTTGTTTTTCTTTCAAGTTTATAAAGAGAATAACATAATTTACAGTTTTTTCTTTCCTTTGAAGGAACCATTACAGGTAAAATAGGATGATTAGTTTTTATTTTATATGCTGTCGCTGTCGGAACCTCATCTAAGTCATCAATCTTTCCTAACTGTCTAATTAACTCTATTGTGTAATCTAACTGACTATATCTTGCTGGTCTATTTAATTCAATAATATCTGGATTTTGTTTCCTCCAGTCTTGAAAAAGAATATAACTATTTACCCTAGCAATATCAACAAAATGAAAAAATAAAGTTTTCCACCATTTATTTGTTTTCTAAGCATATTATATTTATTTAAAAGTTGATCACTTTTGTCTACCCCTCCCATATTAATATTATAATCCTTGACTAAAAGTGGTTGTCTTACTTCTAATTTTTCAAAAGTCCCATTTTTTTTATTTCTTCTCATGACTGAATTAAAAGAATTAGCTTTATGCATTGTAGAAACCAAAGATACTGTTTTGTTTATCCCTCCACTGCATTGTTAAAGTTTCCTCTTTCCTAACCCATCTCATATCACCCCCCTCTTTGAAGTCTTTTCCCATTGTTTTACATTTTTTTAATTCAGTAGGAAATCCTTTTCTAGTAGTCAAAATGGTACCACAGGCTAATACACCTTTTTTTAACAAATCTTTTACTAAAACAAAACTAGTATAAAAATTGTTCGAAAAACAAACGATAGCCTTGGTTAACAATGGAAGATATTAAATTCATTACAACCCCATAAGCTAATCCAAATGGTGATAAAGTTTCAGACTTACCCAAATAAACATCAAAATCATATGTATATCCAGTAACAGAATCTTGAGCACCCATAATTTCATCCCCACTTAGTTGGTTTATCTCTAATATACTGACTGAAATGAATATCTTCCTTTGTTTCTAACCATTCGTTCATCAATTGAAATATTAGGTCCAGGCTGGTATAATTTCATGCATTTTCTTCTAATGAAATCAAATAAAAACCTAACTTTAGTCAATTTATCCTCTGCCTTTTCGGTTGTTTCCGTTTGAAACTTTCAAAAAACTAAGTATTTGTTCAAAACGTGGCCTCGGTCATAAAGGCTCTTGCCCATAGTCCATTGAATAAACTTTTTTTGTTCCAGTAAGACTGAACATTTGGAGCTTGTATCATTCCCATGTACATTAAAAGTCCAATAAAGCTCATAAATTCTTCTTCACCTACATCTGTCCAGTTTTTGTACATGGCTGGTTTAGTTGGTCCAATAAATGCAGCATTCTGATTAGTCGTGTTGCATAGTTCTCTGACCAAAGTTGAAGTAAAAAACAGAGAAAAAATGGACAGAGGAGTCAGATACTTTTTTCTGTCTTGTCTTGTAAATGACTCTGGAAAATGAGCTCCAGGAGTTCTCTCAGGTTTGAAGGTGGCAAAGCATCAGGAGGTCCAGAATCTTGGTCATCATAACTGAAGATAAAAAGATGTAGTAACATTAGAAAATTTTTTTTTAAAATGAAACAATGATATTTTGTTAAAAATTTATTCAACAAATATTCAGTAATAAATTAGCCATATAAAATTGTTGAATTATTTCTTTTGTTTTGTTCAAATGTGAAAAAAAGATACGTTACCAATGTAAACAAAATAAAGTTACATTTACTATGGCCCTAAACAAATATGAATTATAAATGAATGAGTGGAAAATGTACCTTTAATTATATAAATAGTTAAACTAACATAATTTTTGTAAATGTTTTGATACCTATAAATATCTACTAATGAATATACAATTAACAAAATAAAAAAAAAATTGGAAAAAATTGCCATGTGCGTTTCGGCTTTGCCACTAAGACTAATGTTTACCTTCCATTGTTGACATGTTTAGTGGAAAATCGATGTATATTTTCAGTTTCACTGACTTCTTCTTCTTCCTCTTCAAGCCAAACTTCATCCTCACTTGAAATATAGTCATTTTCATCGTCGGAAGATGAATTTATATCCATAATTCTTTAAAAAATTGAGACGCTAATAAAAACAGGACTGTCGTAAAAGTGACAAAATGGCGTCCATCATCCCGGAAGTTTGTGACGTAAACACGAGACTTTTATTTAATATTTTTTTTATTTAAAATGTAAAAAATGTGTAAAATGTTGTATTTTTTGCTAAAATATTCATTTTTTTATAACAAAACATAAAATAAATTGATCAAAAGTAAAAATATAAAGAATTATAACATAAAAAAATCGTCGATCACCGGTGATCGAAAAGCCAATGCTACGATGGTTGAGAGTTAATAAGAAAAAAAAGTTTAATTAATGGTGGAAAAAAAAAAGTATAAAGTTTTTTATTTCTCGTTCGGCTTAAATAATTCAGATATGTTAATTGCTTACTTATTAGAAAGAAATAACTAATGATAAATAGACAATTGTCTTCTGACATATGTTTATGATCAAATACATTTGTAATAAGAAAAAAATCAATATTTAAAAAAAAAAACCAACAGCTATTTATTAAAGATAAAAATTAAAGAAAAAAGTAAAAGTAAACATCCTTTCCGAAGGGTTCTATTCAATACAATCTTAGAACCCACACTTCTGATGCACCTGTTACTAAGCTTTAATTATGATCAGGGGAGCAAGAACTTAATCATAAATCCTGTTAACTGAACAGCTTGTCATAAACACACTGATATAACATCATCCTGCTCAGATAATGTACCTATATATTGCTCATACATATTCATATTTCTATATCGATTTTTCTTTTTTTACAGTTTCAGTTACTTTCAGTAAATATACTCTAACGATGTTGCTTTTTGCTTCTAAGGAATACCTACTTTTCAGTATATTTTGTACTTGACTGGGGTGGCTTCCACCCCCCCCCCCCCCAAGGTTGTACCACCAATGATCAAACCCACCCCCGTGCGCCCCCCCCTCCGCCCCCATCGTCACAGACACAGTATTCTTGTAGTCTTGCAGAAAATCTCTAAATCTATACACTATGTGGTATAAAACTAAAGTGACAAAAACTTTTCTTTGCATAAGGGATAAAATACAACAAATTACACGACAACGCGTGAGCAAGGTTTGATGAGCAAAAAATAAATGATAAAAATTACATTCAGATGAAAAATCTTAAATCACAAATGACAAATGCCATTCTGGCCATTCATTAAAAAAAAAGAACTAATAGATATTGCTCGCCTTCATAAATTCTAATAAGTATTGAGCGTTATGAGTTTTAGGTCAAATCATATTACAGGTTTAAAGTATCAGTTATTTTGAAAGTTAGGGCTTATTCAAGATATTATTTTAACTTACCTGGTTTCTCTTCAACTCTATTGCTGAAAGTCTGTGCGAGTGATTGTCCTTAGCAAAATTTCATCAACAAAAAATGAGCAAGAAGACGATTGGCTGTTGAGTTATTGATTAGAATCGGTTGTGTGCGCTGCCCTAATTCGGATCCGTACTTTGACAATTATTTTCGTCCCTCCTAACTGATTTTTTTTCTTTTTACAAAGTCAGTTATTTATCACTAGTAAGTTCTCGAGACCTCTAAAGTATTCAAGTTAGGGCTATTTTTTTTTTTGCTGCAGTTGTACATTTGAGTAAAATCTGGCAAAAAATAAAAGTTTGAAATAATAGAAGACTGGCAGGAAAAAAAATGATCTTCAGACTTTGATATTTCTTAGTACCCTACTACAGTTAGTAAATATGTCTTTGAAATAAAAATAAAGTGTTTCATTTATCGCTCACAATTGCATTTGATCAAACTGTGCGATTATACTACATTTTTTACATGGCATAATATGTATCATAGTTTCATTGAAGGCACGACTTTGTTTCAAAGTACTTATGGTCAGGCGATCAAGGGACCCGAGACGAGATTTTTTAAAATTTTGCCAGACACAAGGAAGGGCTAGCTGAGTCCTTGTCGGAGGCCTTGGTCTAAAATGTAGGGGCTCAATGTTTGCAAGCGACGGAGTTTATTTTTTTCCACGGCGGTTTTACTTGTCATAGTCTCCTAAACCAGTGCTTCTCAAACTTTTTGAAGTCACGGCCCCCTTGGAACGCCAATCAATATGTCGCGGCCCCCCTATTTTTTTTTTTGGTTTAGATTGCTTAAATTTATAATTTTTCGAAATTCCACGCCCCCCCCCTCCGGACAGTCCACGGCCCCCTAGGGGGCCGCGGCCCACCACTTTGAGAAGCACTGTCCTAAACGACCTCTGGTTAGGGTCCCGAATACTCCCGAATCGCCTGAAACCCCGCAATGTACCTTTACATTGTTCTTTTTCCTAGGTCCTAGAAGAAATTAAGATGGGCTCTGGGTATAGTACTCCTAGTACTATAGTACTGTACTTGTCAATACCATAAAATAGTAATTACGTTAAATATAAGTAGAACCGATACAACTCACGACTGATCATCAGGATCGGACAAACCATTAGCCTCATCTCCAGGGCCGGCAATATCATTAGCCTCATCACCAGGGCCGGATATACCATTAGCCTCATCATCAGGGCCGGATATACTATTAGCCTCATCACCAGGATCGGACTAATCAATTAGGCAAGGTATTAGCCTTAGATCCTGAAAAAGGTCGGCCATCTTTAATCATACTTCAATGGTTCTCAGTGAATTGTCTCCACTTACCTCATACCATAAAAGAAACAGCGATAAATCTGAATAACTTTTTACATGTTCTGGAAACATGCATCAGCATGTTAAATGAGTAGAGGGTCAAGGGTCATTGTGTATCACATTGTTCACATGGATACGTTTGGTCACTTGGTTCATAAAAACTAAGCCCCCCTTTTTTTTGCTACAAGCCTAAGGCCAACAGTAACCTCAGGAACTGCCCGCCACTGACACACACACACGCATGCGCACAGACACACGACATTGTACAGGACAGATGGTAGGCGAGTAGGAGGTTTTTTTTTAATGAATGAAATGAGCCAAGCACCGGACATCGTGATTGGACGAAAGTATAAGAAAAAAAAAAACCATAAAAATAAAAAAAAACCACCCCCTACCTCATATTCACAAGCACAAAAACACATACACACAGAAACACAGACACACACACACTGAGATAAGCAGATTAACTGTCTAAAAAAATATTGATTTGCTAGCTGGATGCTAGGGATAAAATGTTACGTCTAATTAACTAATGAGATTACAGTCTCAAAAAAAAAAAGGAAATACTGAAGTACCTACTTAAAAAAAACGGGGGGGGGGGGGGGATCTTAGCTGGACTTAAACCAAAAAATAAAAGCGATGATATCCCAGCACAAGGAGAAAAAAAAACATGTGTGTTTCGTAAGCCATCTTGGAAGTTGTAATCTAAAATCAATACAATATGGAGAAAATGTATCGACTAACATAGCCATTCTGGGCAGGCCTACCGACAGAAATTTCGGGCAGGGCTGTCACGCCCCCCCTCCCGTGCTGATAATAATATTTTCAAAGTTGATTGGCCAGCTCAGTCCGGGCCCCTAAAACTACCAGGCCCCTGGGCATTTGCCCCCCTGACCCCTCTCGGCGGCACTGGTTCTGGGTAGGCACAAAGCCAACGGGCCCTTTCCAGTTTAATCTTATTTTTATCAAACCAGAGATTACAGGGTCCACCACCGATACATATTTCCAACGGGCCCCCCAGTATCTCTACAAATCTCTGCCTAGTGCCCTCAAAATCGTAAGAAGGGCCCAATCTCTAAGTTGGGGAATCTGTCACGTTTAACTATTCTAACAGAACTCATTAATTCATATTAAATGTTGGGTTTTTAATTGAAAAAGTTAGCTTGTCTTATACATTAACATTAATGTTATTTAACCTACGACATGAAAATGTACCATTTTTGGAAGAATTCATAAAAACTTAACAAGTCCCGAGTTCACAATGGTGCACATTTAGGTACACAATGGTGCACATTAAGGTACACAATGGTGCACATTTAGGTACACAATGCGAAGCAGTAAAAGTAAAAATTTACTAGTTTTTTTTGTTTGTTTGTTTTGTTTAAGTAATTGCAGGCAGAGATATTGTGCTTGAGTGTGATAGAGTGTAATGGTGTTGTGTGTCCACTCACATCATTGACCACAATAAGCTGGGAATACTAGTGTTTTATTTAACATCTTTGATCAAGGTACCATCACTGTCGCAAATTTTTTTTTTGTAGCGTACGCATGTGATACCAATAATCTATCCCCCTCCTCCCACAGGCGACCAATGATGGTAAATATCTCCTAGACCAGGTGATGCTCCCACATATTCCCATAAGCTCCCACATATTCCCATAAGCTCCCACATATTCCCATAAGCTCCATTCCCATAAGCTCCCACATATTCCCATAAGCTCAATTCTCATAAGCTCCCACATATTCCCATAAGCTCTCACATATTCACATAAGCTCCCACATATTACCGTAAGCTCCATTCCCATAAGCAAGCTTCCACATATTCCCATAAGCTCCCACATATTCCCATGAGCTCCCACATATTCCCATAAGCTTCCACATATTCCCATAAGCTCCCACATATTCCCATAAGCTCCATTTCCATAAGCTCCAGCATATTCACATGAGCTCCCACATATTCCCATAAGCTCCCACATATTCCCATAAGCTCCCAAATATTCCCATATGCTCCCATATAAGCTCCCACATATTCCCATAAGCTTCAACACCATAAGCTCCCACATATTCCCATAAGCTCCCACATATTCCCATAAGCTCCCACATATTCCCATAAACTCCCACATATTCCCATAAGCTCCCACATATTCCCATAAGCTCCATTTCCATAAGCTCCAGCATATTACCATAAGCTCCCACATATTCCCATAAGCTCCATTCCCATAAGCTCCCACATATTCCCATAAACTCCCACATATTCCCATAAGCTCCCAATCTTCCCATAAGCTCCCACATAAGCTCCCACATATTCCCATAAGCTTCCACATATTCCCATAAGCTCTCACATATTCCCATATGCTCCCACATATTCCCATAAGCTCTCGCATATTCCCATAAGCTCCCAATCTTCCCATAAGCTCCCACATAAGCTCCCACATATTCCCATAAGCTCCCACATATTCCCATAAACTCCCACATATTCCCATATGCTCCCACATATTCCCATATGCTCCAACATAAGCTCCCTCATACTCCCATAAGCTTCCACACCATAAGCTCCCACATATTCCCATAAGCTCCCAGATATTCCCATAAGCTCTCACATATTCTCATATGCTCCCACATATTCCCATAAGCTCTCGCATAAGCTCTCACATATTCCCATAAGCTTCCACATATTCCCATAAGCTCCCATATAAGCTCCCACATATTCCTATAAGCTCACCAGTATAACTGTACAATTTGTGTTTCAGCGAGTAATTTAACGTTACACCCATTTTCGTTAGAAACATCAAGTTTAACAAATACTGGCCAGACATAACAAGTGACGTTGGTGAGAATTTGAATATTATTATTCTTTTTAAAAAAAAATATTTAATTTACTCTAAGTATACAGATGAGTCACATGTGTCTGATTGGCTAGTCAATAAATACATATTTTTATCTTCGGCTTACTAAGAGGTTAAATATTTAACAGAGTGATACATTTTTAGACTATTTGTACCACATTAATACAAAGGCTTTGTTTTTTACTTGTTAATATGGTTGTTAAAACAACATTTATTGTTAGCTGTCCCTATTCTCTAATAGCTCTGTGGCATAGTTTCTTCGACGCTTGTACTGCGACCGAGGTTCCAATATCTTTCAATGATTCGTTGTTTTTTTCCAAAATCAATATCAATTAGTTCATAGAAAAAAACAATCTAAATTAAAAAAAAAATAATAAATCTAATTGCATGGATCTTTTTTTTTTTAAGTCTATTCCATCAACAAATTTGAGAAACTAATTGTTTTTAAAAGAATTATGTTTACCAATTATGTGTTATGAATTATTAAACAGATAGCACAATTTTCATGATTTGGAGAATTATAAACTTGATTTATTTATTCATGAAAAAAAAAATCATGAATCTTTGGGGTGGGGGAAGGGGACAAGTGCGGACTATTTACAACGCCTCTGCTAACCGAGCTCACACACTAGCATCGCAAAAAAGTCTACAAATGTACCGTTTAGTAGGCATATAGTCTACAAATATACCGTTTAGTAGGCATATAGTCTACAAATGTACCGTCTAGTAGGCATATAGTCTACAAATGTACCGTCTAGTAGGCATATAGTCTATAAATGCACCGTTTAGTAGGCATATATTCCAGATGTTGTGTACAGCCATATCTATTGACAGCAAACAACCGTCCGGAAATAACAGCAACCATTGCGCCACATCACTGTGCTATGAATCGTTGCAGACGTAATATCTTTTTTTTTTAATGTTTATATGTGTATATAATGATTGTCACGTGTTCATAAGGCGGCCAACCGCGAGAATGTGAGAACCAGATCACTTTTCAGGGGCCTGACTTCGCTTTACATAACCTGCCCACATGACTGACGGTCCATCTGTCTGCCTGTCTCAATAAATGACGATCTACATGTCTGCCTGTCTTAATAATTGACGATCTACATGTCTGCCTGTCTCAATAACTGACGATCTACATGCCTGTCTCAATAACTGATGGGGTATCTGTCCACCTAACTGTCTCAATAACTGACGGGGTATCTGTCCACCTAACTGTCTCAATAAGTGACGGGGTATCTGTCTGCCTGTCTCAATAGCTGAGATCTACATGTCCGACTATCTCCATGACTGACTACCTACATGGCTGACATTCTACTTGTCTACCTACCCCTCTGCATTTTTTTCTATTTGTAATCTCATTTTTTAAGCTGTTAAAGAATATTAAATGATATGATATAATGACCACATTATACTGGGACTAAATGGTAGGGCTAAATTGTGACCTCTATGTACTAGGGCTAAATGGTGATATATATATTTATTTGATATATATATATATATATATATATATATATATATATATATATATATATATATATATATATATATATTACATTTCATCAATAACACTCACTATATTTGAAAATATAAATAAATAATTTGACTTAAAAAAAACAACAACTGAAGAGTCAGATGTTTATCCTACTGTTGTTATTTTTATTTTTTTATTTTCGCCTAATAAAAATAGATCATTAGAATGAGGAAAAGTTGAATTGTTATTGATCGCTAAACTTTGTGAAATACTTTATTTAGTTTTTGCTGCCAGCAATGTTGACAAAGTTATTAATTTATTTTTAAGGTTGCCTCTGGGGGGAAAATGCCATAAAACGTTGTGAAAGTAATTTATGGAGATCAGAAAACTGGTTTCCTCCCCGCCCAATTCACTTTTATAATGTAAACAACACGTGAAGAATTTTTTTAAAACTATGACTCTACACTACAAAAAAAAAACCCAACCTAGTAATGCCTGTAATGATATTGATATTATATTCTGTGTTATAGAGCATGAATCAACTACGACCACTACTTCCTATACAACAGATAATTACAAAACCTGGACCATCCTCAACCTCCCTCGTGTGTTGTGATATAAATATGTGACATTAGTGTTGTTCTCGTTGACGAAAACTAAAACTAAAACCTTCGTTGACGAAAACTAAAACTAAAACCTTCGTTGACGAAAACTAAAACTAAAACCTTCGTTGACGAAAACTAAAACTAAAACCTTCGTTGACGAAAATGTTGACTTTTCGTCAACGAGAACTAACACTAAAACTAAAATTAGCAGCAAGACTAAAACTAGACGAAAACTGAAATTATTAGAGAAAAAACGAAATAAAAACTGAAACTAAAATATAGTGTTGTTTTCGTTGACGAAAACTAAAACTAAAACCTTCGTTGACGAAAATGTTGACTTTTCGTCAACGAGAACTAAAACTAAAACTAAAATATGACCTGGGACTAAAACAACACTATGTGACATATCCCTGTAAGTCCATTTCAATGACCAACTATGTTAAATGAAAGGGTAGAGCTAGAGTAGCTGTGACTTTCAATGACCAACTATGTCAAATGAAAGGGTAGAGCTAGAGTAGCTGTGACTTTCAATGACCAACTATGTCAAATGAAGGAAGACACTTGTGTTGGAGATGGAGAACATGACAAAAAAACAAGCAATCAAATTAAAGGGAAAGTTCGGCTGACAAAGGGGAGATCAATACTGAAAACTAAGGGCAATAACTCTTGTGTGAAACAGCCAGGGGGAAAAAATACCCTTTACTGAAAATTACAGAAATGTGTCTCCGAAAGCCACCATGTTTGTCTTATTATGCTATTGTGTATAAATATTTAGTTGCTAATATATCCGAAAAAAAAAACAACACACATATATTTATGTGTTTTATATTTTTTTCAGGTCCTTGTGAAAGATGAATCACTTTCTGTCTAATTTATTTTGTGTGGAGCCTTAAACTACTTCAAATCATTCTGCCTGACAGGTGATTCGCATTAAAATAATAATAAAACAATATAAAACGGCGGAGTTACAATAAAATAGTGTTTAATGCTGTACATGTCCATTTTTTTTGTTTGCCTCGCTGACAGTTGCCTTGAGCTTATCACCTGCCCACCACACCTCCGGTAATTCCTGAACCACTTGCAAACGGACATTGGGAATTTCCCTTCTGTTCAGGATGTTCCGATCTAAGCCATAATGATTTTAGTGCTGTAAAGAAAAAAAAAGACTAGACCTACTTCGTGACAATGAATTCTAGCTGACTTTGTTTTAAAAAAAATCTCATTTTAATGATCTATATAATAATGAAATATTAAACTTATGAATATACATAGAACGATCAAGTAGGTATCTAAAAATTTAAAAGGAAGCAGTAATAATTCTGCAATTTACACTTTAGGAAAAGAAAGGATTGTAACACAGCATGGTCACACTATGTATAATTAGCATTTGACTTGACAGAGCAACGTAAGATAAACAATAAGAAACCTATGATGTTTGAATTCAATTGTTTTGTTTTGACTCACCCAGAGGCGAAGTGAGGGGTGGGCAAGGGGGGGCATCATGGCCCCAGTCGCTACCCACAAAGGGGCGTCAATTGGTATATTTTACATATAATATTATATGGTTTTCGAATGGGGGAGGGGGCGCAAAAAAAGGTATTGTGTCCCGGGCGCGAGTTAAGCTCGCTATGGGACTGTACTCACCTGCCACTGCTCCTTGAAATCCTGCATTGTAATCACATGCCACTTCGTTGTTGACATAGTTCCCCCTGTCATCTGTGTAGTCGTCATTGGATCCAGGTCCACCCACTAAAGCCCCGTACAGTATGTGGACATTGGGCTCTTTGAGAGGCATGACCTGAGTACCACAGGGGGAGGGGAGGTTTGGACATGAGCTGTAACAAGAAACAGAAAAATAACAGGTGCTCATATATTGGTTACAGGTAATGCCAGGTACCATTTAAGAAAGTGTTCTCTAATGATGTTTTTACTGGCTCTTGTTTTTTTTCTATGACAAATACAGAATACAGAATATTCTAATGGATCAAAATCAGTGTCAGGGTCAAATAAAAAGCAAATAACCTACATATTTGCCATTGTTATCAATAACCTACATGTTTACTTTTGTTATGAATAACCTACATATTTGCTTTTGTTACGAATAACCTACATATTTGCATTTGTTACAAAAAACCTGCATATTTGCATTTGTAACAAATAACCTACATATTTGTCATTGTTATCAATAACCTACATATTTGTCATTGTTATCAATAACCTATATATTTGTCATTGTTACAAATAACCTGCATATTTGTCATTGTTACAAATAACCTGCATATGTGCATTTGTTACAAATAACCTGCATATTTGCATTTGTTACAAATAACCTACATATTTGCATTTGTTACAAATAACCTGCATATTTGCCATTGTTACAAACAACCTACATATTTGCATTTGTTACAAATAACCTGCATATTTGCCATTGTTACAAATACGCCACATATTTGCCATTGTTACAAATACGCCACATATTAGTCATTGTTATCAATAACCTACATATTTGTCGTTGTTATCAATAACCTATATATTTGTCAATGTTACAAATAACCTGCATATTTGTGATTGTTGCAAATACGCCACATATTAGTCATTGTTATCAATAACCTACATATTTGTCGTTGTTATCAATAACCTATATATTTGTCATTGTTACAAATAACCTGCATATTTGTCATTGTTGCAAATAACCTGCATATTTGCATTTGTTACAAATAACCTGCATATTTGCCATTGTTACAAATAACCTACATATTTGCATTTGTTGCAAATAACCTGCATATTTGCCATTGTTACAAATACGCCACATATTTGCCATTGTTACAAATACGCCACATATTAGTCATTGTTATCAATAACCTACATATTTGTCGTTGTTATCAATAACCTATATATTTGTCATTGTTACAAATAACCTGCATATTTGTGATTGTTGCAAATACGCCACATATTAGTCATTGTTATCAATAACCTACATATTTGTCGTTGTTATCAATAACCTATATATTTGTCATTGTTACAAATAACCTGCATATTTGTCATTGTTGCAAATAACCTGCATATTTGCATTTGTTACAAATAACCTGCATATTTGCCATTGTTACAAATAACCTACATATTTGCATTTGTTGCAAATAACCTGCATATTTGCCATTGTTACAAATACGCCACATATTTGCCATTGTTACAAATACGCCACATATTTGCCATTGTTACAAATACGCCACATATTTGCCATTGTTACAAATACGCCACATATTTGCCATTGTTACAAATACGCCACATATTGTTTAAAACATTATAAAAAATTCAGAAAATTAAGAAAAAAAAGAACTCCTAATTTATATCTGTAGGGAACTATTAAATTTTCAAACACATTTTTTTCCGTTTTATGCATAAAGTTCGTGTTTGGATTGAGTTCCAATCTGTCAAGGTTCTACTTACATTTCTCTTAGAAGGATATTGTTCACCACTCAACAATTAGGTATTATACAAATATAATCTTTAAAAAGTAACAACTTACAGGGAAAATGTAGCAGTGGTGTCTTAACGTATGGGTTTCCCCAGATATTTAGGTCCAAATACTAGTTGATTATTTATATTTCATTAGCTTGGCTAATGACTTGTTCCACAAAGTCAACAAGGGGATTGGTGTGTAACTGCCGGGTAGAGTTATAAAAAAATGTATGCAAATACATTGAAAATCTGGCCAATACCCAGTTACCTGATGCAGCATACTAACGTTCAATGGCTGGAGAACAATATCTGAGACTTGAGTTTTCATAAGAGACTCAAGGAAGTGAAAAGCCTCTTAGGTCTATACCATGTCTTAAATAGACAACTCTTTAAAACAAAGATACGATGGAACTGACCTAGATCTGTGATGAGGTCTCAGCGGATACGTGTCCCCGAACCCAATGACGTAACTGAACCCCGTGTCACCCAGGGCATAATGAATCTGACACATAGCCCAGTGTCTGTACTCCTCAGGGTGAAGGCCGGCGTCTGCAGCTACAAGGGCAGCAAATGCCATATTGGCTGTAAATAAACAAAACAATAATATTTGATCTCTGAGATTGAAGTGAGGGATTTAACAGGGCATCAATATCCTAAAAGCCATTTTTAGACAATAGAGGGGCGTTATATTTTATTCCATCAGTTGCAGTTCAAATTACATTTAGACTATGTAATAAAATGTATTAAACCAAATCTCACACGAATATCTCAGGGAACCCCACTGTAGTCTGTAAGCCAAACCCTTTGGTGTGTAAGGAATTGAACCACCAGGGAACCACATTCTGTAGGTACCTTCTACTGCATTTTTATATTTATCTTTCTTAGTCAATTTATACAGCAAAACCTGTTGGAAGGAAACAAAGAGTTAAAACTCTTATGTAAACTTTAAAAATTACAAATATAATCTAAAGTTATTTTCGGTATTCATCAGAAAAAACATTCCGATAGATTACTTTTTTGAATGAACAAATGTACTGAAGGGCACAATTAATTATAGGGATGTCTATTATTTTTTGGTTCTTTCATAATGAGCTTTAGAAGATCTAGGGCAGTGTTTATAAAACCAGATATAAGGTAAGTCAGTGCAGTCAGGCTCATGATCTGACCTGGTGGATGGACATTTAGTACAACTTACACATTCATGCTAGGAATATGACCTTGTTGGTGATATAAATACAGGCAATGCATTTATTCTAATTATCCGACCTGAATGGCGATATAAGATTCAGCCAATACATTTATGTAAAGTATTTGACCTGGTTGGAGGTATAAGATTCAGCCAATACATTTTATGTAAAGTATCTGACCTGGTTGGCGATATAAGATTTAGCCAATACATTTTATGTAAATTATCTCACCTGATTGGCAATAGTTTTATCATCCCATGACATCCCCCAGGCCGGTTCATCATCCAGATATTTCTCCGCCTCAGCCAGGTATTTAGAATCATTAGTGGCCTGGTACAACCAGATAGAACCCCAGCAGAGCTCGTCTGTTATGTTGTTAGAACTGGAACAGGCACATAACATTTCTACTCACTAACGTTTTGTTAGGACTGGAACAGACACATAACATTTCTACTCACTAACGTTTTGTTAGGACTGGAACAGACACATAACATTTCTACTCACTAACGTTTTGTTAGGACTGGAACAGACACATAACATTTCTACTCAATAACGTTTTGTTAGGACTGGAACAGACTCATAACATTTCTACTCACTAACGTTTTGTTAGGACTGGAACAGACACATAACATTTCTACTCACTAACGTTTTGTTAGAACTGGAACAGACACATAATATTTCTACTCACTAACGTTTTGTTAGGACTGGAACAGACACATAACATTTCTACTCACTAACGTTTTGTTAGAACTGGAACAGCCACATAACATTTCTACTCACTAACGTTTTGTTAGAACTGGAACAGACACATAACATTTCTACTCACTAACGTTTTGTTAGAACTAGAACAGACACATAACATTTCTACTCACTAACGTTTTGTTAGAACTGGAACAGACATATAACATTTCTACTCACTAACGTTTTGTTAGGACTGGAGCAGACACATAACATTTCTACTCACTAACGTTTTGTTAGAACTGGAACAGACACATAACATTTTTACTCACTAACGTTTTGTTAGAACTGGAACAGGCACATAACATTTCTACTCACTAACGTTTTGTTAGAACTGGAACAGACACATAACATTTCTTCTCACTAACGTTTTGTTAGAACTGGAACAGGCACATAACATTTCTACTCACTAACGTTTTGTTAGAACTGGAAAAGGCACATAACATTTCTACTCACTAACGTTTTGTTAGAACTGGAACAGACACATAACATTTTTACTCACTAACGTTTTGTTAGGACTGGAACAGACACATAACATTTCTACTCACTAACGTTTTGTTAGGACTGGAGCAGACACATAACATTTCTACTCACTAACGTTTTGTTAGGACTGGAGCAGACACATAACATTTCTACTCAATAACGTTTTGTTAGGACTGGAACAGACACATACCATTTCTACTAAGGTTTTTTTTTTCTTGACAGTAAGAATTATAATGGAATTGTTAGATACATTTGTATTTTGTATTAGATTAATACACATTTTTGAGAACTAATTTAAATCGATTTAACTTTTTTGTAATCTCTGTGGTATGGATGAGCTCTTTTTTAAAAAAAAATTGGGTTGACTGTCAACCTGAGACTCCCTGGCTTATACTCATTAAGAACCAAATGAATTTTTCCACTTTAAATTTGGTTTTAAGTCCACATAGCTTCAAATGGGTACCAGATATTAGTTGGGGAAGTAAAGGTGGTTGGGCGTTGCGTTAACCATACAATCCCTCAATATGCCGATGCTATAGAAACAGATGAATTCTACACTTCATTTTACCCGACGGCCTATTAAGCTAAGGGAAGTTTAAAAAAAAAACTTTCTTCAATTAAATTTAATATTTTTTACAGAATTATCTTTGTCACGGGTTGTGACTAATCTGTCGAAACCACCCCCTTTATCCCAACCCTTGACTTAATAGTATTAATAACATTAAGACGTATATTACACCATGTATAGTAATATACGTTCCCGTTCTCAAGTTCTCCACCCTTTTTTACCCCACCCCCGTAATTGCGTCATACCGCAGGTGGACAGCGGACAGAGGAAACCCCTCCGTCGACGCACAATGCCACGGTTGGCAGAAATACGTTACTTTCCACGGGGGATTCTCTCTGACCACCTGACTCCTGTTCTCCGGTCGGCTTCTTCAAAGGGACAGAGACCCGCTCGATGGCCAGTTACTCTCGTCTTTGTCGGTATGACGTAGTTCTCTCCCCCCCATCTAGGCTCCACCCCCTGATTCGACATAAACAGATATTATAATTGATTGGCTAGGGGTCACGTGAGAAAAGTGATATGAGGAATGTAAGATAGATTTATAGAGATTCGACCGAGAGTCTGAATCGTGAGCGGGTCGACATTCGACTGGGTGATCTCTGAGGAGAGAGTCGATTTGTGAGAGACATTCGACCGAGAGTCGATTGATGGCTCTCTGATTGAGAGAAGTGAGAAAGAAATAGAAAGAGTGAGAGTTAACTAGCGATAACGTCATTGTTCCCCTTATTCATTTTATATTGGATTATTTTGCTGCAGTTTGGATTATCGCTGTATATGATATAAGTCACCAGATCCCTGTTACGGACTGGTGCCTTTGTATAAATAAAATATACCTTGTTGTGTGTACTTGTACACACGACTTGTTGAATTGATCATCGTCACTTGTTTTACGTTTAATTGCTGGTGAGACTGTGTGTGGTAGAAACACAAACACAAATACGGGTCATCATTGAGTCAGCCCTCATACTCTTAGCAACAAGTCAAGGGCACCCTCATAGGGGTCCTTAACAATCTTACAGAGTTGTTTTCAGAGTTTGTTTAAAATTGTCTTTACCTCACTCTTCAGAAAAAACAAGCAATTTAAGTCTTTTCCGTTTCGGACAAAAGGACATTTTAGAGCATTTTCATGTAAGCAGTGGCTACGGTTACGATAAATAGAGAAGGAAGTAATCATGTTGAATAACTGTTACAAAAATAAATAATGATTACGCCCCTCTGATTAGCTTTTACTATTTATATTTAAAATATAAGCAAAAACGGTACTTAAAACGCCCCCCTTTTTCGGCCCTCAGAGGTCAGATCGCGAAAGCTACTTTTGATGTACACTTGACAGGCCAAGACCTACAAAATGATATATACATCATGGGTCTAGGATTATGGTTGCTGGGATATAGGGCGCTCCTTTATTAATATAGCTTATATAGTAAAAACGGTACTTAAAACGCCCCCTTTTTCGGCCCTCAGAGGTCAGATCGCAAAATGGACTTGTGGTGTACACTTGGCAGGCCAAGACCTACATCATGGGTCTAGGACTTATGGTTGCTTAGATATAGGGCGCTCCTTTGTTAATATAGCTTATATAGTAAAAAACGGTACTTAATACGCCCCCTTTTTCAACCCTCAGAGGTCAGATCGCGAAATGGACCAAAGTCATATTTTGGCAGGCCAAGACCTACAAAATGATATATACATCATGGGTCTAGGACTTATGGTTGTTGAGATCTAGGGTGATGACGGACAGACAGACAGACAGATAGACAGACAGACAGACAAAAAAAAAACAATTCCAAAAAAAAACTACATCTTACTTGTAATATCCAGCAGCTGCATTCACAGAGTCACTGTATTTACCTTTGAAGTTCATGGCAAAGTCCCATAACTGTTTGGCGTGGTCCAGCAGAGTTGCAGCATACGTGGCATCTGATGAAAGAAAACTTAACTTTGTAATTCAAAAATTATTGAACAAAAAACATTTTCATTGCAAAAAAAGTATTATGTTTTTGTTAGATAACTATTTTTGTTTGAAACTTATTAAAATTTTTTTTTTAAATTCTCCATTAATTAAATACTGCGAGATGTTATTGTTAATAGTTTTATTGTTGTTTTTTTTTAATAATTTAATACAAAGCACTATAAGTAAATTTTAAAAGGGTTTTAAAAAAAACAACAACTCTTCGCTTGAGAAAATAATTACATTTTATAAATATAACAAACGAAACCTTTTGATTTGAATGCTAGATAACCACTTGCGAATGCAGCGGCTGTTTCCATAGCAACATCGCTGCCAGGCTTAGAACTGGTGATCTTGAAAGATGGGCGAGACATGGTCATCAATTCTGGTGGACCCCAGTATCCATGGTCCAGTCCACCATCTCCCACCTTGAGAACAACACAATCATTACTAAAATCATTTAATTTCCCAACGAGAGAATGACAATCGTGAATGTAAAGAACAAAGTAGCCCGCTATTAAAGCACACATTATTTTGTTATTATTAACACACATATAGGCCATATCAATCTTGCTTTTTTTGTAGTTTTCAAATTTTTTAGATGCCATCACAATACGCTAGACAATAATATCCATATATATAATTGGAAAGCTCATATATTTACAAATATATTTTGATGTGAAGTACATGCAGTAATGTCTAAAAAAAAGTTTTGCGTAACTTTTGAAAGAAATGGGTGATATCCCAATTTTTTAATGGTATATTTCGGAATGAGGAGGTTGGGATTGTCTTATAACAGTTGTTAAATCTAAGATAGCAAAAAACAAATGTTTCATTTTACTGTCTTGTGTAATCAAGACTCAATATAAAAATTGATTTTTTCTTACACTCATTATTTGTACTTATTCTAATTTTTAAAGCAATTAAAAAAAAAATAAATGTCTCAATACCTGAACATAAAGTTCATTGGGTTTAGTGTGACATTTCAACAAGTAGTCCAATGGCCATTTGATGCTGTCCAGAATATAATTTGTCTGGCCGGCCGACTCATAAGCATCTGAGTACAACAAATACCCCCACGTCAAGATGGTTGACGAGTAGGCCATGGGAAAGTTAAACTTGACATGATCGCCAGCTGTTAATAGAATATGTAGATAAGAAACTTAAAATGTCACTTAGTTAAATAGCCTTATGCAGTATAAAAATCTTTTCAGTATTTGAAATTTAATAATGCTCCTTTTAGGATACTAGCCTCAGATTTCCCATCTTGATCCCAGTTGCGTAAATAAGTAAGGATTGGGGGGGGGGGAAGAGCAGAGGGTGGCCCTTTATCTGTTGCCTGAAAGGGGGGGGGCGGCATTTGGGATGTTTTTTTTTGTTTTGTTTTCGGTCTTTACTCATGTAGACCAAGCCAATCAGGCTCATTATCATTATGCCTCATTGTTTTCTCTTTAAGACAAGGGAATGAACTCTTTAAATCCTAAATGACCTTTCACAGTCCAATGGATGGTGCCATCATAACATCTTCTAGATCAGGAGGGAGGTTACATTAGGTTCGTAAATTTGACCCGGGGGGGGGGGCGTTTCAAGTGCAGACAAATGGAGTGTTGAAATGAACTAATATTAAGTAAATGTAAACAACATAATATAAAAGCGAGTACTGTGCTCCACTAGAAAATGATTGCTGGACAGAAGGCAGAATTAGACTGTCCAGTGGGTCATAGTTCGCCCCTGGCTGCTCTAGATTCTGTACATATTAATCATCATACAATTACTTCATACCAACCCCTAGACACTTACATTCCTACCATCATCCTACATACTATACTCACCATCATTCCATTAACTAATTATTTCATACCGTCCCATATACACTCATCATCATACCATCATCTAGATTACTTCATACCATCCTCTAGACACATACCATCATATCGTCATTTAGATTACTTCATACAAATATCTTATTACTCCATGCCAACCTCTAGACACTTACCATCATATCGTCATTTAGATTACTTCATACAATGATCTTATTACTCCATATCACCCTCTAGACACCTACCATCATATCATCATTTAGATTACTTCATACAATGATCTAATTACTCCATATCACCCTCTAGACACTTACCATCATACCATCCTCCTGTCAGGTCCTCACCAGCATCACCTTTGTCTCCTAAGGCTGAATCAAATCTCCAGGGAATTCTTTTGTTGGCTGGAAGTTTACCTGAACGCTGAGCTTCATAGAACAGAATCGACTTTTGTAGAACATCGTTGTAGTTATATTTTGATTTATCCGCTAGAAAGATTTCAAGTTTTAACACATTTTAAAAACACATTATAAACATATAAAATAAAGTTCATATTTTTTTTTCAATTTGATTTAGTGAGTGAGAAACATTGTAATTGCTAGTCATGTAACATTTAACATTCATAGATGATAGTTTTTTTTTTGCTGTACAAATTTTATAGTCTATAGACAGTATGGGAACGGATGACCGAGTGGTGTAGATACTCGACTGTCGACCTGAGAGTCCTGGATTCGATCCTCGCTGAGGACCATGGGAATTTTTTTCAGATGAAATTTGTTTCGAAATCGTCCATCCAGCAAAAATGTGTACCTGATTTAAGTTGGGGAATTAAAGGCGGCTGGGCGTTGTGCTAACCACACAATCCCTTCATACGCCTAGGTTATAGAAACATTTTGTAAGATCATAATTAAAAAGATAATCTAGCCTTTATAAAGAGAAATGTTTTATAAATATACTCGCCATTCGCAGCAGTTTGAACAGACCAGGTGTCTTTACCCAGATTGAATAACTTCGCCTGAGCAGATGGTGGAGTTGAGTCGGAATAACTCCCAGTGAATCTGAAATGTATTAGACAAAGCTCTGTGTAGAGATCACGTGACCTTACTGAACAATGACTTGGGCTAAACTACATATGTGTATATAGTGGACACATAGTACTTTCAATATGTACCAATTTGTTACATAATGTTAGCCATGGCAAATCTGATGGTCAGCATTCACATTATTTTTAAAGCTTATAATCTTTATGTTTTTTTTTTACCTGCATAGAAATATATGAAGATTAAAATGAACCTTAAGAGAACTGTATATGAAAATAAACAACATTAGAGATGCAATATGGAGCCGTTCGTAGAGATTCGGGGGCCCCAGGCAGAGGATTCGAGATATTTGGGTCACTAGGCGATAACATTTGTCAGGACACATAATAGTATCAAATGATCAGTGCCGAACCGAGGGATTTGGGGGGCCCAGGGGGGCTTGGCCTCTTTGGGGGCTCCAGCATTTTGACATTCGTCACCATGACATGAGATAATGTACTTAACATTTAATATAAAAAAAAATCGGGGCCCCCTCTAAAGCTAAGGCCCTGGGGGACTTTCAAATTTGGACCCCCTTACCCTACCCTTGGTACTCCACTGAAAATGATATAGGCACGTATAATGGAAGGGGGCCTATTAGTAGTGGAGTCCCTGGGCACTTTGCTTGATTTGCATATCCGTGAGATAAGGATATCTCATTTGACCTACACTTTACCTCACGTGCACTGTGTCCCCAGCATGGAATGCGGTATGCTCTGGCCTATTCACTAATGCCCAATTGTATCCATCCGCTGAATGGTAGATGGTATCTGCGATTTGAAACTAAAAAAAAAAAGGACGCTGATAAATTCCTGTTTATATCAACAGCACTTGTAAACTTTATATTAATCACTTCGGTTAATTGAAGATTTTTTAAAGTAATTGCTCGATTACATTTGTCATTCCGTTAACAGGTTTGTTATAGCTGATGTTCATGATCCATCCAAATACGTCCTCTGTGACGGGAATGTCAATGAAACCTTCGAAGTTTCCAGACCAGGAGTTGGTCACTGTAAGTACACCAGTTGGTCCATCCCCGGGTGGTAGTACAACTGGGCAACAATGAGTAAACTTTAATAGTATAATTTTAGTAAAAATAGAATACTTTACAGACCATTGTTTACAAAAACAACACAACAGAATACTAAAAGATCGTATACGCTATCTAATACATGATCGTCTAACGTAGTCAACCGACCGACCGTGTGTATCCCGCTAAAAATAGTCTGGGGAATTCCAAAATTTTCGTCTCTCTTAGGCTAACTAAAACTACAAGCGGAGGAAGGGATGAGAGGTGGAGTGTTTTACGTCACACGTTCGCGGAATTAAAAAAAAATCAATAAACCAGTGTTACGTTTGTGTTGGGGGAGGGTGCGCTAATGAGAAAGAAGCAAGACACTTAAAAGTATACTACCTTGCATTCCCCTGTTGCTATTTTTTGAACATGATAAAACAAAATGAAGAACTGTTTGAAATGAGTCCTTTAAAATAATATTAATGAATTAAGATGTTTAAATGATATGGAGTAGTGTGCGCAAATTATGTAAAGTTGGATGTTAGATTCAAAGTTTAATAGTCGGGGTTGTTTTTTTTTTTGTTAAGCTTCTGTACCCTTAATGAGGATTATTTTCTTGGGGAGGAACTATATAAAATATGAACTTTATTTAATGTATTATTAATTGTCCCTTAAATGTGTTTTGGCTGCAATAATCTGTTCATGTCCTTTGGGGCCACTTCGAGTACATAGACATGCTATTTTTTGTATATAGACTGATTGTTAACGCGCTCAAATATATATCACCATTTTCAACTCCAACTACGTGCCTAATAGCCGGTCCGGGTACCGGGCCTTCGTTTACTAGTTTTTATATAAATCAGTAGTTACTCACATGGCTTTGCAGTAGTAGTCGGCAAGGTTTGACCTGGAGCAGCTATAAACATATCAAAATGATATTTATTAGCATGTTGAACATATAAAGGTGAAATAGATTTTTGAAATATGATACAACCTACCTACCACAGAGTATTAATTATTTTTATTTATTCTATGCTGCCTACATTGAAATCAGGCACACATTTTAAATTAATTTCATTAGTAGGATCTCAAAGGAGTAATAGCTATATATATATATATATATATATATATATATATATATAGGCCCTATATTACATGAATTCGACAGAGCAACAAGAAAAAACACCACAGTGTAGTTTAGTATTTCATTATACTTCGGCTTGTAAGACCATTCGATAGAACATAGATCATGACTCACCTGTAACCCGATAGAACATAGATCATGACTCACCAGTAACCCGACAGAACATAGATCATGACTCACCAGTAACCCGATATAACATAGATCATGACTCACCAGTAACTAATGGATGTCCACTATCACCAGCGGCTTGTATTGTGCCAGTTACTTTTGGGTTAATATCTCCGTTGACTGCAATAGAACATTGAAACATCAATTCATATTTTGTTTTAATACGACCGTTCAAATCATTACATTAAAATAATTTCAAATACTAGATTATAATTTAAATCGAGTCATTAAGAGAATTAATGAGCTAAATGATACCAGTGGGTTCTTTCAGTAAATGAGCAGATACTTTATATAACGCATTCGATAGGTCAATGAATCCTAAAGCACCTTTTTTTATGCAAATAATTGTTTCCTAAGACGAGCAACGTGTTTTTTTTTTGTAAATAAACGTTGCCCAGATATAAGTGCAATGCCTTGCAGACGAGGAAATATACACACAATTTAACTGGTTATACAAACGAGTATTTCCAGAACGAATAGTACACATTTTGTTCTTTTTTCTGACGAGCATTATGTCATAATCTATAAACCGATGATTTTTTCTATGTGCTTAACTTGTATGGTTAACAAATGGGTTAGTGTATATTTGTTTACTAAAAACCTGCTACCGTCTTGACTGTTCAGTGATTGCGAGAACAGCCCACAAGAAGAGTAAATTAGTAAAATAACTCCTACTTGAAATATAATTAAGAGGGTGTGTAAAACGTTGGAAACATTATACGAGTAAAGTTCAGCAGTGTGAGCAATAAATGTGTGTAATTTTTTTAAACACAATGCTATGTCTAATTTTCGCTAAATTCTTACAAAGATCGAGAAAATACGTGGATTAGTTATATGTTAACATCCCACAAAAAGGAAACAATAACTTTTTACCAACAACAATGATTATGTCAGTAACACCTGCTTTGATAACGTTTTGGACTATGGGACTCGATCAAATTACGTTAGTTAACTGAGGTTTGAATGTGGTTAGTTAAATGACCAATATACCTATGGATCAGCAGTTATTATGTTTTATTTTTGACCAGGCACCACTGAGTCACTCACCTTTGCCCATGAAGGAGATACATAAGTGATCGCCCACGTGCTCATCTTTGTTCCAGTCTTTGTTGTGGAGGATGAAAGTTTTGCCATCGTCTTTCTTATCCACCACGTCAGCCACCCATGTCTGAATGATAACAGGGTGGAAACATGTATGATAATTATATTATGATAACAGGGTACATAATCATATATGATATTACACACACACACGCACACATACACACATACACACACACACGGACAAGCAAACACACACACACTCACACACGTATAATGAAGTAATTTTGATGAATTCAGTTGAAACAAATCCTGTCAGAGATGCATATTTAAATGCACAGTAGGAAACAATCATTAACACCACCCCAACCGGGGCGGAATCTAGAATCCCCCCCCCCCCCTTACCGTGCCTAAATGAACTTTGGGTGGAGAAAAGTAAGGGCTGCTCAGTGTGTACCTCCTCCCTCACCCACTGTGTATGCTGTTATTTACTATGTCCTGTATGCTACTGTATGGCCAAACATGTTAGTGTCACATGATGTGTACAGGGTTTTCTCACAAAAGCCCAGCCATATTTGTTTTGTACATATAAATTTTATGAGAAGAGAAATTTGAAAATACAATGTTCAAATAGGAATATTTTTTTGAAATCGATAGTTTGTATATTTTAACTTTTTTTACTGAAATCGTACGAGTCATAACTGGAAATATGATTTCTTTGAAAAATTACAAGCAATATGCTAATTTTTTACTTGAAAAAAAATTATTAGTAATTTTCTGAAAAAAAAATACTTTTATTATAACAAACTTATGAAAATCAAAGCTCACCTAATTTCATAAAATGTTGTACATAAAACATGCCATTTTTTAAAATAAACTTTAACACAAATTAATCTAATCTCGCACCTGCGAATTACAGATCACAAAACTCACCTCTAAACTCTCTATTGGCTGATCAAAGGTCAGAATGACATTCCAAGAGTGCAGTTCCTCTGTTATATCAAAGCACGCCTCTCCCTGTATGCCACCGTTCCAGTGGGATGCTATAGGGACATCTACTGACCCACAGAGTGTAAAGTACACTGTCCATAGCGTGGCTAACGACTTCCAGACCCTGTGGTTTGTTTTATGGACATGAATGATTACAAGAATGCGTTGGTCAGTATATTATCTATCTATCTATCTATCTATCTATCTATCTATCTATCTATCTATCTATCTATCTATCTATCTATCTATCTATCTATCTATCTATCTATCTATCTATCTATCTATCTATCTATCTATCTATCTATCTATCTATCTATCTATCTATCTATCTATCTATCTATCTATCTATCTATCTAATCTATCTATCTATCTATCTATCTATCTATCTATCTATCTATCTATCTATCTATCTATCTATCTATCTATCTATCTATCTATCTATCTATCTATCTATCTATCTATCTCCTTGTATACACTCAAAAGATCCGATCAATAACAGCGCACACTGATTAATTCCACTTGCCTAAATCTATACAACTCACCTCATTTTGTTTATTTCACTAATCAGTTTTAATCACCGCTAGATCTAGGATAAGTTGTTTTATAGGGAATTTCTTATCTTTAGCCATTTTCTATCTATCTATCTATTCTTCTTACATAAGTAACTATTTCTTTATAAGGGACAAAAATATAAATCACCTACGCTTAGAAACGATTTAGTTTAGTCATGCCAATAGAAAGATAAGCCTATTGGGTCTGTTCGGAAAATTTCTTGCAAGTCTTTTTGAGTGTTCAGAATTGAGATAATTTTTTTATTTCGTTTTTGATTTACTTTCATTTAAGTAAGTTATTGAGATAACACATTTCAATGAAAAAAAAAGTATCTTGTAAAAAAATATCTTTGAAATAACAACAACCTGAGACAAAAGTTCAATTTCTGGCTGAATTGAGTTTATTTTTACTTGTCCGGGAAACGGACCAACGCCTTCGCCATTTGTACTGCAGCTAATTTTAATTTTGATATAAAACAACAACTACTTCATATTGCTTAATAAAACGACTTTAGTATTTAAAAAAAGGCATCAAAAGTATGTAGCCAAACGTGTAGCTTACAGACCAACCTTGTTTTCTTGAATATTTTAGATCTACTGTACAAATTAAGTGTAGTACAATAAAGTATAGTTTAATAAAGTGCAGTACAAAAATATATGATGCGATAAAGTACCGTATTATAGCACAGAGCCGATGAAAGTTCTCTTCAAAGTACTGAAATTTATTTGAAGGTCAGAAAAGATCAATTAAATGTGATTTCGGGATATAAATGTGTATCTGATTATAACGAAGGTTTGGAAGTGGATATTTAAACACAAATTACAACAAACCCTTTCAGCCCCAATAGATGTTGATTAGAACAGACCAGTATTTCAGCCCCATTAGATTTTGGTTAGAACTGACCAGCCTATTAGCCCCAATGTATATTGGCAGAACTGACCAGCATTTCAGCCCCAATGTATATTGGTTAGAACTGACCAGCCTATTAGCCCCAGTAGAACTGATGAGTAACTATTAATAACCAAATTAAAATGGCATTCATTTATTACTTAATTTGTTTTGTAACATGAATGGAATGTATAATTCAAACAATTGGAGACTTTTTTAACTGACGAAAAATCTTCAAACAAGGGAAATTAATTTAATGCACAAAAAAGTATCTTTTCTAAATATCACCATATCATTAAATAACATGAATGTAAATAAAATTTCAGTGCAATAACAATGTGGTAATCAGCTTGTCGCATAAATCCCACATTTAAATAATTAAAGATGAATGAGGTCAGTGTAATTTGGCTCTTCAATTCCAGTAGTGTGTGTTCCATAGACAGCGAGGGATACATTCAGAAAACGTAGAAAAAATATATAACCACTTTGTCTGGAAAGAAATTCAGTTGTCTCACAGTGTCCAATATCTTAAACACGACTGAGATATTTTGTGGGTTTAAAATGGTTTAACAATTTTTTTTTCTGACATTACTTGCTTTTTACATTTATGCTTTGGTTGCGTCGTCTGCTAGCCAAAATGGCGTCGTAAACAAAAAAGTAAAATTTAGGGGTGTGGGGGGAAGGGTCATGTCAAGATACTTTTTTAAAAAAAAAATCAAAATTAACGTATTTCATTGTGATAAAACATATACTATTATCTGATGCAGAAATGATCACAGTGTAATAAGAGTTCAAAGTTGTTTTGTTTTTAATTTGTCGCATATATATTTGTTAAACGTTTTGAATCTATCACCCGAAGTATTTTTTAAATCTCATCATTTTGTATTTTGTGTTATTATAAACCATCACATGATCACTCACGGACCGTTCCCACTGAACACTGCGCTATGTTAGATTATTTTACAGTATGTCTGCTATGCCTATTGATAGATACTTATTTTATGCATGATATTCGTTGAGTTCAACAAAAAAAATTGCTCCCCTTTATCATTGTTTAAAAGTAAAGATTCCTTTCTTAGCGGTCAACGAGGTCAGATGAATTGTATGATTATTTTGTGTCCTAGACACCGCCGATTGAATGATTCTTAGACTAATACCACGACAAATCAACCTTTACTTTTCATAAAGTCAACCTTTACTTTTCATAAAGTCAACCTTTACTTTTCATAAAGTCAACCTTTACTTTTCATAAAGTCAACCTTTACTTTTCATAAAGTCAACCTTTACTTTTCAAAAAGTCAACCTTTACTTTTCATAAAGTCAACCTTTACTTTTCATAAAGTCAACCTTTACTTTTCATAAAGTCAACCTTTACTTTTCATAAAGTCAACCTTTACTTTTCATAAAGTCAACCTTTACTTTTCAAACTAATGCCGGGTGCCCGATTACCAATTGGTGGACTTCTCAAGGATCAGATGAAAATTTTGGTATTCTCACCAGAGTCGAAACTGGGACGACCGTTATGGCCCTTTACACCAGTGGTCCGCAACCCCCGGGACGCGGACCGGTACCGGTCCATGAATCAAACGGTACTGGGCCGCCTAAGAAACATTTAATTATATCCTTTTTATTTAATATGATGGATAGCTCTCGGGATAGTGCGACTTTACATGGACGAGAAATAATCAACCCTCCCCACTCCAGCGGGCCGCGGTAAAATTATAAAACGCGTACCGGTCCCATGGTGAGAAAAAGGTTGGAGACCACTGCTTTACACCACGAGACCACCATATGCCTCTTGTTATTGTTATTCTTTCTCTACCATATACCTCTTGTTGTTGTTATTCTTTCGTCACCATATGTCTCTTGTTGTTGTTATTCTTTCGTCACCATATGTCTCTTGTTGTTGTCTTTCTTTCTCGATGGCTAATACTGAACTATGGATAACTAATGCAACCTGTGTTGTTTAATCTAAGCGTCGTTTTGATTTTAATTGTAGAACAGGCTTCATTGTCTGATGATGAGACAATTAATATTTTTATTCTCGTAGTTGGCACACAGTTTGGAAACATTGAAAACATACAAAGTTTACACTCACTTTACACATGAATACAGATTATGAACATTTAAGTAGATCACCGTATTTTGAAAATCGTTTGAGGCTTTCAGACATTGTTTCCTTTTTTTTTTCCTCTAAATAGTTAGAGACAGATTTTGGAGAAATCCATCAAGAGATACCGTCACTCCCCCGCACAATTGAGATGACATGAAAACCGTTTGATGTAGGCGTTATGTTCATTATGTATCTTTATTTTTTTATAAACATCATTTGTGAAACATGTTCTGATTCGAATATATCTAAATATTGCAGTGATTCTAAAAAAAAAAACAAACAGTTCTTTAAATAGGTCTATCTAAAAATGTTACATCGTGAACTAGTACATTTTATTACGAAGGATGGTGGTCAAATCCTGTTATATGTCATTTTTTTTATCAAATAACGGGTTGGGTGACGTATTTGTTATATAATTACATGTAGGGTTGTCATGATTTGTTATATAATATTGTCATTTTATAAAAATAATTATTTGCATTTAGCAATATGTGAATGATCGCTATACCTACATAGACTGCAGTTTAAGGAAATATCCGAAATGCAATGATGGTTAATTCTAGAACCACTGATTACAGAGGCACCTTTGTTGACATTTGTCAATGTATAGATTTTCTGACTTGGTGACTGGCCTTGAGATAAGATGGCCTAGGACTACATTTGAATAGAGCGCACTCATTAAACTAAAGTGTTTAGGATTTATATACATACATTTTAAACTGTTTAGGCAAAATCTTAAAAACGCCCACAGTGTAGAATTATTTTTCATTATAGACTTACGCCCACCAGTAAAAAAAAATAATTAAAACTGAATTTCATATTTGCAACTTCATTAACATTTTGAAATACATATCACAGACTTTGCCGTGAGTTAAACACAGAGAAATGTACAACATATAGACTTAGCTGTGAGCTAAACACAGAGAAATGTACAACACATAGACTTAGCCGTGAGCTAAACACAGAGAAATGTACAACACATAGACTTAGCCGTGAGCTAAACACAGAGAAATGTACAACACATAGACTTAGCCGTGAGCTAAACACAGAGAAATGTACAACACATAGACTTTGGTGAAAGGGAGGGATGACCACTATTCTGTGGAATGTACTAAAAAATATTTCCTATTATCTGGCTCAGCAATATATATGGCCTATGTAATATATTAAAAATAAATAAACAAGGTTTTGACATTTGAAAATGTAGCAGTTTTATAGGTAAGGGAAGAGAAAATATAGATGCAAATCAGAGATGAGCGGACAGCGGACGCGTCCGCTTGCGGACGCAGATCCGCAGACTTTTCCGAATCCACGGACTGACAGCGGACGCTTCGTATGGTTAAGTTGCGGACTCGCGGACTGACGCGGATCCTCGAGTCCTTGTCTATAATAATTTAGTTTTAAAAGATACTTTACTTATTCGTAAACTTTTGCCACTGAATCTGAAAATAAATCAATAAATAAAAGTGGCTCTTTGAAGAATAAAAAACAGGGAGGAATGTTAAACAGGGATGATTAATGTTAAAATAAAAAGTATAAAAATTTCAAGTCATTTAAACTGCTAAATTTCAGCAATGCGGACGCGCGGACTGACTGCAAACCAATGTTGTAAGATTCTTCGGACGCGGTCGCAGACGCGGATCATTGATAGAAATCCGTGGACGGACGCGGACGCTAAATTTTAAGATCCGCACACCTATGATGCAAATATGTATTTAATTAGTCCAAGCTTATCCAAATTTTTCATTCATCCAGCTTTTCATTAGAAATTCACATTCGGCCGGATTATCGAAATTATTCTGTGTTACGCATCCGTTTCTAATGCGGAAACAAACATAGATTTTAGGAATTTATTTCTATTTGAAGCAAACAGATGCAATAAACAATAAAGTTTAACGCTGTGTTTTTGTTTTAGAAGCAATGGAAGTAGATGTATTGATACATTTGTAACATATAGTTGGAACAAATAGTTGTTTTGACATACAGTTGGAACATGCTATTGTTTTTGGAACATATGTTTGTTTTAATATACATTTGGAACATACAATTGTTGTCGGAACATATAGTTGTATTAATATACAGTTGAACATGCAATTGTTGTTGGAACATATAGTTGTTTTAATATACATTTTGAACATACAGTTGTTGTCGGAACATATAGTTGTATTAATATACAGTTGAACATACAATTGTTGTTGGAACATATAGTTGTTTTCATATACAGTTGGAACATACAATTGTTGTCGGAACATATAGTTGTTTTAATATACAGTTGGAACATGCAATTGTTGTTGGAATACATAGCTTTTAACATACAACTGGAACATACTATTGTTGTTGGAACATATAGCTGTTTTAACATACAACTGGAACATACTATTGTTGTTGGAACATATAATTGTTTTAATATACAGATGGAACCAATAGTTTGAACATAAAATTTTTTTAAAAACTTAAGATAGATTGCACGGTTGGTTTGAAATTTAATTTAAAATACAAACAAATATGTCTTATCTGGTACCAGTAAAATTTTTTTGACTTAATGACTATCTTTGTCATTTTTTTTTTTATTTTTTATAGTCCCTGGTTCGTGTGTAGGCTTCCAGATAAGTTGACTAAATAAATAGTGGACATTTTCCAGATATGCTCAGTTCCTAGTTGGGATCTTTAACAAAAATGAGGTAAACATCATTCTATATAGGCATACATACATTCACACATACATGTATAATAAGTATGTTGTTCTGGTTCATTGCGCTTGTAAATTAAATGAATCTGTTGAGTTTAAATCAAAGCGATTGTTTTCAGTGAACTTTTAAAACTCTTTAAACAACTAAAGAACATACAAAATCTAAAATCTAAAACTTACGTTTATCTAAATCTAGTTAGAACGTAGCAGTTAAAAAAACCGGTTTGGACTTGTAGCATATAGTCAACTACAATATACGAACAAAAAATATCATTAAACTTAAAAAAAAATACAAAAATACATATCTTGTTTACAAAACTCTCCAAGTCCTTTGACATTTAAATCGTTCGCAGTTTCACGCACTACAATATAACCAAATATTAATTTGTTTTTGTTGATTAAGATTAGAATATTATGAATAATAAAAATTAAAAGCCAATAAAAAATAATAATTACAAAGTACATTTTTTTTCAGGTCATATAAATATCAAAACTAATTTTTTGGTCAAGGTTATCTTTCCAATTTTTTTTGTTTCAAATAGGTTATTAGTGGTGTGCATCTTGTTAGCGGTCACTCTGTGGCCAGTCCTTGCTGATATTACAGTCCCTGTACAAAGTCACTGGAACGGAGGTTTTCAAGCAGAAGCCTGCTTCGATATAACAGTGGAGCTACACTCCTGGACGGTCACGTTAACCTTTGACCAGCCAATCAGCAGTCTAGACGTAAGTGATGAAAGAGACATAACCATATTGTTTTATACATTGTAAACAACTTAAAAGACAGCATTTTAATAAGGATATCCAACCGTTTTAATAAAAACTAGAAGTTATTTATTCTCCTAGTGACAGAGGTGTATCGCTTAAATTCCCTTTCATTGGCACACCTTTATAATTTTTTGTTAATGCAAAAGTCAAATTTCAATAGCCATTACTTGCATTATTAACTTTATTAATAAATAAATGTATGAAAGTTCCGAAGATGATCCTTTTCAACATAATTTTTTGTTTGTTTATAAAATTAATTTAAAAATTAAATAGGCAAACAAACTTCAAATAAATGAAATAGATCATTGCTCATATGTACTAGATCTTTTGTTAAGTTTTTAGTTAATGAGTTAAATGTGAAGAATACTTTCCACCCCGTATCCTGTGACGCAATGTCTCGTTACGTCATCACTTCAGGTGTATACGGCCGACATCACAGAAACAAAAGATGGCGGCAAGGTGTTTGTCCTGCACAATAAAGACTGGAATAAAGACGAGCATGTCGGAGACAGACTGTGCATCGGAATACAGGGACATGGTGAGCACATTCCACACAGAAAGATGTGTACAAATATATCTAGTGAACCGGAATCCATTGAGCGAAAACTGATATTTAATAATAATCCTTAAATACATAATCGTCTAACCCGTGTGTCTCCCTCAGGTAGTTTTCATATCGTGCGGTGTATGCGTTGTAACTTTGTGTCTCCCTCGAAGGTAGTTTTCATATCGCGCGGTGTATGCGTTGTATTTCATACGTTTCTTTGTTATTTCTCTTCATAATTCATGGCAATAAAGGCCACATGTTCTTTTCTATTGCTGTATTTCGTATATTTGTTTGCTATCCCTTCTCTGGGATTTCGTTCAGCCAGCTTCAGCAGGCTTTTCCACTAGAAATAGTAATAAAAGCACATTCTTAACTGCTGAGGTGGTGAATCTTTGTAGCGCAGATCGCCATAGCGTAGGCCATGGGTTTGGTCCACTAGCTACTACTTAACTTTGACACGTGGCGTATCGGTAGCGGCAGTGGGGAATGACTGACAGACCTGTACTCAAGTTGTCGTCATCAATAGGTGGTATCTTCAGTATTTTTTGTTCTCTCTAACACGGGAGCAAGGTGGATTTTTACGGTCATAGTCCCTTCCGGCCGAGTGGCTTACAGCGCTCTACCATCAACTTGAAAGTCCCAGGTTCGTTCTTCGGTGAGAACTAATGGGATTTTTTCCAGGTCCTGGTTATTAGTTGGTTCAAGTTCCACAAGGTCACCCAGCTTTAAATGACTTAAGTTGGGGAAAGTAAAGACTTATGGGCGTTGTGCTATCCTCACAAAACCGTCACATGCCATGTTTATACAAACAGAAGAGCTTTACATTTCATCCGACCCGATGGCTCTTCAGGGCTAAGGGATACTTACTTACTTACTTAACATATTGGGCACCTCTTAGGCTGCTTATGCCACTGCTACTGTATCGCCTCCAAAATTATTGTAACCATTCCTTGACTGAACATTCACGGCGTAATATTAATTATCGCACACATTTTAAGTCTGTAATATGAGAGTCGAACATTAGATGAATTTCAATAGGCTATTGCGAAATAGTTAGAAATTTTATTTCTGTGTTTTGTTAAAGTATTAGTTGAGTGAGTAATCAATATAAATGCACGGTTTCATGAAAAATCACAACACATTGCAGGGAGTGGAGATATCAGTCCAAAGATAACCGCCTCTCTCAATGGACTACCAGGTGGTGGTGAAGTGGTCACTACAACAGTACGCACAGGTCAGTACAATATGATTCACTTTACTTTAGTTTGGGAAGTCAGTGGTAGGAAATATCTGTTCATTTATGTCCATCTAAAAAAACACTGGTGTTATCTTACCGAACAGCGTGATGCAGCTAATGTGGGTTCGGATCTCAGCGACTCCGCATACTCGAGAACTAATTTATGCAGCCTTGGCAATAGCAGACTGGGGTATGGAAAGGGCGTAGATGAAGCATTGCATTACTACATGTAAGATCTAACATCAAGGGGCGGCATGTAAGATCTAACATCAAGGGGTGGCATGTAAGATCTAACATCAAGGGGCGCATGTAAGATCTAAAATCAAGGGGCGACATTTTATTCTTACATGGATATCTAAGAAATAGTCAAAAAAGTGAATATTCGTTCAAAAATAAACCAGAAAAATTCCTTAGCATACTTGAAAAAAGTAAATAAATAAAAATAGTTGTTTGTTTTAAGATTTTAAACAGAAATGGGATGAATAAAGATTAAAGTACAATGGCATTCACACATTAAAAATTGTTTTATTTAATGGTTTGTCTTCTTTCAACAGCCCCACCAGGACAGACATTGCCTGTTACAACACAGAAGCCTTGTAAGTTGTACGCTTCATTTCTAACTGAATGAATTTAATTTTAAATGAACACAATCTTTAGCTTTCCGTTGTTAAATCTTCACCAATCTAGTTTTAGGATAAATGTACTTACATCTGTAACCTTTTCCCGCGCCTGCCACTAGCATTCGTCATCTATATAGAAGCACGTTTTCTTTACTAACATTCGTCATCTATCTAACATCTTTTTTTTTAATCTTCACTAGCATTCATCTTCTATATCGATTCATTCTATCTTTACTTTTATTCTTCATCTATGACCAGCCCTAAGTTACATTATGTTAATTCTAACAGAATAAATGTCGTGACAAATACTGTAAAGCATCCACAATTATTGCACCAGTATATTCGAATGTTTTTTTTATCCCCCCCCCCAGTCGTGTTGCCCTCTGGTGATGGGGAGAAAGCCACCCTCACCGTCGCCATCAACAACCCGGACAACTTCCAAGGTTACTTCGACTTCACTGTCCCAGAAGACATCTTCGGTTGGGTCATCAACGTCACGTTCAATAAACCGGTCAAACAGATGATGAATGTGAGTGGGGGACTTAAGAGAAATATAATCTTAACTTAAAAAATAGTTTGATCTCACGTTGTTTAGACCGATACATTATGTCACGCAGTTTAGATCTCTACAATATGTCACAGTAAACTAGTTCAATAAAATACACCCAAAGTTGATCTATATAACATGAGATTAGAAATGCGAACAAATACAGTCGAGAACAAGGATGGCTGGTGAAGGGAGGGAGGGAGGGGGCCGCAGCGTTAGTGAGCCGCTTCTGATTGCTGTATTCTGATCTACCGTATGAAGAATGAATGAAGGGCGGTAACAACAAAAACAAAAAACAACATAACGGCTCAACAGTGGTTTATATTTCTTTAGGAGAAAAATAATTCAAGCCATACATTATATACATCACGGGAATCTATACATCCAAGATAGTTAATCGTTATGTTATTGCCAGATCTCAATGCGTAAGATTGGATTTGTCCATTGTACACTGTGGTTTTTACACTGTGATTTTACACTGTGATTTTACAGTGTGATTTTTACACTGTGGTTTTACACTGTGGTTTTACACTGTGGTTTTACACTGTGGTTTTACATTGTGGTTTTACACTGTGGTTTTACACTGCGACTTTATACTTGTATGTTATGACAAAAAGATATTAGAAAGTTTATTGAATTGTCTACCAAAGTACACCCATGAGCAGCAATATATGAAGTCTATCCACAGTCATCGTATTTTTGTTGGTATTTGAACCGATTGTGTTGCGCATAGTTAAACAAATAAAATGAAAATTTATTTCGTCAATTGCGCACATTTTTATGCGTCACTTTATGTTTTGTTTTGTGACTCTCTCATTGGTCAGTACGCTTTTTACTTTTCACCTGCCGTTGACCTTCACATTGTAATTGATCTTTGTGTTCCAGTTTGAGGTCGGCGATGTCCTGAGCCATTCGGCGGACAACACTAACTGGGTTGTGGTCAACCGTCCGGAACATGTGGCCTACAAGGCCGGCAGTAAACTTCACCTCAAGTACGTCCATTTGAACAGCTGTTAAAGACATTTCATTACATACTGCTAGGGACATTTCATTACATACTGTTAGGGACATTTCATTATATACTGTTAGAGACATTTCATTACAAACTGTTAGGGACATTTCATTACATACTGTTAGGGACATTTCATTAAATACTGTTAGGGACATTTCATTACATACTGTTAGGGACATTTCATTACATACTGTTAGGGATATTTCATTACATACTGTTAGGGACATTTTATTACATACTGTTAGGGACATTTCGTTACATACTGTTAGGGACATTTCATTAAATACTGTTAGGGACATTTCATTACATACTGTTAGGGACATTTCATTACATACTGTTAGGGATATTTCATTACATACTGTTAGGGACATTTTATTACATACTGTTAGGGACATTTCGTTACATACTGTTGGGGGCATTTCGTTACATACTGTTAGTGAGATTTCATTACATACTGTTAGGGACATTTCATTAAATACTGTTAGGGACATTTCGTTACATACTGTTAGGGACATTTCATTACATACTGTTAGGGACATCTCATTACATACTGTTAGGGACATTTCATTACATACTGTTAGGGACATTTCATTACATACTATTAGGGATATTTCCTTTGTAAACTTCACAGATAAGAAAATATAATTCAAAATAAGTGAACACATTAAAATATTAACAACAACACTTTTTTCAAATCAAGACGAAAAATTGGACTATCTCATCTATTTAAGGATTGTCTGATCTGTTTAAGGCTTATCTCATCTATTTAAGGCTTATCAAACCTATTTAAGGATTATCTCATCTATGTAAGGATTATCTCATCTATTTAAGGATTATCTCATCTATTTAAGGATTTTCTCATCTTTTTAATGATTATCTCATCTATTTAAGGATTTTCTCATCTTTTTAATGATTATCTCATCTATTTAAGGATTTTCTCATCTTTTTAAGGATTATCTCATCTATTTAAGGATTATCTCATCTTTTAAAGATGTCACACTGATCTAGATCCAAGTTCATGGTTGACCTACTGCCTATTAAGATAAACAAAGTATTATATATTTAACCGTTCCTCGTCTCCGCAGGTTCGACGCCCAGTACGGCGGTGGGGGCATCGCAGGCTCGGCCGTACTGATCAACATGGGGAAAGACAACAACCACGTGACCACCGCACCAAACAGTAAGTTCATTCACTAGAAAATTACGCCCCCCCCTCCCCTTCCTTCCCTGTTGCCTGTACAGACGGACTCACACTAACTCAATAGATCGGTCGTGATGCCACATTTAAATAGGGAACGGATGGTCGTGCGTTAAAGCGCTCGATTGTCGACCTGAAGGTAGCTGGTTCGATCTCCGGTGAGCTGCAAGGAAATTTTTCATGTCTTGGCCCAAGTTACCGATATATCTCCCATGGCCAATGCACCATTCGGCTATGGTGGGGATGAAAGAAAGGCACAATAAAAACCGTCCCATTAGTGGCTTATAGGATCTAAGAGATTTCGTCTCATCCTTATAGGGACTTCACACACACCACATTTAAATAAATATGATATGTTTTGATAATAAAACTCAGAAGGTTAATTCCTTCCGCTGTTTAAAAATAAAGACCAGGTGCTCCCTGCAAAACTTTGGCACATTTTTATTTTTTCTTTAAAAAATAAACTACCGCTGCATACAGTTTAATGAAGTTTAGAAAAAGAAAAAGAAAGCTCTGACCAATCACGCATCCATTCTAAATCAATGAGTTATTTAATTTATTTCGAGATCGAACCTTAAATTCAATCAGAACCCAAACATTTAAGAACCCCTGTTTTAACAACAATGTATATTTCAGTACCTCGTGGGATGCACTACAGGCTATTTACGGCTCTGTTTAAAAAGACAATTATGCAGAAAACTTAACACCATTTGTTCTACTGTACTAATTATTTACATAAGTTGCTTCAAATCTCATTCCTTTTTACTTTATAATGTCTTCTCCTTGGGCATTCTTAACATCTTCTGTAAAGATAAGTAAAACCGTATCTGGAATAAACAACTTAATTAGAAACTTAGATGTTAAAGGGGGAAAAAGTAGTTTTTTTAATTTTTTTTGTACAACACATCTACTGATGTTATTTTTTTTCACAACTAACCCTAAAAGAAAAAGATTGTTAATTTTTTTAAATTTTACACTTTTTTGGCAGATAATTTACTAAATACCAAAGTAAAAATACATAAAATATAAAATGACTTCTTGTCTTGAATTATATCAGGTCATGAAAAAAAAAATTAGTTAATGAAAACCAACCACAGTTATTTTATGCTTCAATAACACATGCACTTGATTTAAATAATGTATTTTTTTGTGTGCAATTTGTGGGTTTTGATCGATGGGCGTTTTGTCTGATGGAAGGTTTGCCAAATGGGCGTTTTGTCTGATGGAAGGTTTGCCAAATGGGCGTTTTGTCTGATGGAAGGTTTGCCAAATGGGCGTTTTGTCTGATGGAAGGTTTGCCAAATGGGCGTTTTGTCTGATGGAAGGTTTGCCAAATGGGCGTTTTGTCTGATGGAAGGTTTGCCAAATGGGCGTTTTGTCGGATGGAAGGTTTGTCAAATGGGCGTTTTGTATGATGGAAGGTTTGTCAAATGGGCGTTTTGTCTGATGGAAGGTTTGCCAAATGGGCGTTTTGTCTGATGGAAGGTTTGCCAAATGGGCGTTTTGTCTGATGGAAGGTTTGCCAAATGGGCGTTTTGTCTGATGGAAGGTTTGCCAAATGGGCGTTTTGTCTGATGGAAGGTTTGCCAAATGGGCGTTTTGTCGGATGGAAGGTTTGTCAAATGGGCGTTTTGTATGATGGAAGGTTTGTCAAATGGGCGTTTTGTCTGATGGAAGGTTTGCCAAATGGGCGTTTTGTCTGATGGAAGGTTTGTCAAATGGGCGTTTTGTCTGATGGAAGGTTTGTCAAATGGGCGTTTTGTCTGATGGAAGGTTTGTCAAATGGAAGGTTTGTCCGTGTTTTTTCTCACTCGTGGGCGTAAAAGAAGACTGTCAACGTGAGGGTCATGTGATATCTTCTCAGGGCCCGTGAAATTTCTTCATGTCCACTCAGCTTTATAACTGATTTCTGAAATCAGTTGCGGTAAACGTGGTCATTGTGTCAGTCCCCTTTCTTTAACCAGATCGCTATCGGCTATGGCCAAAATAATAATTGCACACCTAAAAAGCAATCTTTTATAAAAAAAAATATCTAAGAGACAAACATTTCAAAATAGCAGGGAATATTTAGTGAAATATAAAATACAACAATTATCGACCTAGGCTACTTTCAATTTGATTGGTTTTTTCTGATTTCAGCTGACAACTCCAAGTACAACTACAACGATGTCCTGTACAAGTCCATTCTGTTCTACGAGGCACAGAGATCCGGCAAACTTCCGCCAACTAACCGCATACCCTGGAGAGGTGATTCAGCCCTTGGGGACAAAGGTGATGCCGGGGAGGACCTGACTGGTGGCTGGTATGATGGTGAGCAGTTAAAATAAAAATAATAAGGTGTATTGATGAGTAACGTCGCTTTATCAAAATGTCTAAATTGTAACCATCTGTTAAAATTAATGGATGTCTAATCGTACAACATTAGTTATAATAAAATGATGAACAACGTTAATTATAATAAAATGATGTACAACATTAGTTATAATAAAATGATGTAAACATTAGTTATTATAAAATGATGTCGATCATGTACAACATTAGTTATAATAAAATGATGTCTGGATGTACAACATATGTTTTTGTCCATGTTTCAGCCGGTGACCATGTCAAGTTTAACTTCCCCATGGCCTACTCAACGGCCATCCTGGCATGGAGCTACCTCCTGTACCCGGATGCCTATGAAGCTGCTGGTCAAACCAAATGGATCCTGGATAGCATCAAGTGGCCACTGGACTACCTTCTCAAGTGTCACGTGAAACCTAATGAGCTGTACGTCCAGGTAATTGGTCGATAGTGGTCAAGTTCAATTAGAAGATGATGTATTGATAATGAGATGATATTCTGATGATATAGTAGATAAAAACGATTCTTTTAAGAAACCAACATTTTCAAATCCCCCACACTAGGACCAGTAAGAACGGATATTGTGTTAAGACTAATGACTAACTAAACACAGACTATTTCGTAATGCTACTGATTACCTAAATACAGACTAATTCATTAGTTTACTGGTCACCTAAATACAAACTATTTCGTAAGACAACTGACTATCTTAATACAAACTATTTCGTAAGACAACTGACCACCTAAACACAGACTATTTCGTAAGACAACTGACTAACTAAATACAAACTATTTCATAAGACAACTAACCGAATAACTAAATTATACAACATACGAGTGATGGGGTTAAAGACGGAGATTAAAATTATGTTTTGCCTTGTTTACATTATATAATTTAACGGTCGTTGGTTTAAGTGTATATACGTAAGATTGTGTACATCTTGTCCGACCAGGTTGGTGATGGCGGTGCTGACCACAGCTACTGGGGACCACCAGAACTGATGACCATGGCACGTCCAGCCTTCAAGATCACCGCCTCCAAACCCGGAAGTGACATCGCCATGGACACAGCAGCGGCTTTTGTGACTGGATACTTTGCTTTTAAAGAGAAAGGTAACCATGTGTAGGTATCGATACACTCAGAGTAGTACAAAACATTACTAGTAAACATGTAACGTATCGATACACCTAGAGTAGTCCATGACTTTACTACGTATCGATACACTTAGAGTAAGTACAAAACATAACTTAGTAAACATGTAAACGTATCGATACACCTAGTGTAGTTCAAAAATTAGCATATAAAGATGTAACGTATCGATACACCTAGCGTAGTTCTAGACTTAACTTGTAAACATGTCAAGTATCAGAAGGCTGAGACTTGATAAATAAACAATGTAATATTGAGAACAACTTCTTTAAGTTATCAACTCTATCAGTATGTTGACAAACAATTCAGAATCCATCCTTTTACTATGTCATACAAATAAATCTTCACTGAATCCCCCCCCCCCCCCCCAAAAAAAAAATAAGACAATACTATTTGACATTATCTCTATTTTATAATCAATAACAGAACTATTCAGCTTTAAGTATAATATTTTCATTAAATGAACTTGTATTAAATCTCATTTCTATATGGACAGATGCCACCTATGCCAACACCCTACTTGAACACGCTAAACAACTCTGGGATTTTGGAATGAACCACAAAGGCAAATACAGTGAATCTGTGGGAGCCGCCGCTGGATTTTACCCGTGAGTCTATGAATTAAAAAAGAATTAGATATACAAAAGAAATGCTTCCAGGGGTCCTACATGAATTGTTTTAATCAGATGACTTTCAAGTGTAGCCCCCAACCCCACCATACCTTACTCTCTCTCTCCCTTCAAACATTTCAGATGCAACAACACCACATCCAAATCTTTTTCTCTTCCAACATTTCAGATCCAACAACTTCACCGACGAACTGTGCTGGGGATCCATCTGGCTGTACCAGGCAACTAAAGAAGACAAGTACCTGGCCGAGGCTGAGAAGTATTTAGATGACATGCCAGCTTGGGGCATGTCATGGGATGACAAGACAATCGTCAACCAAGTAGGTGACATTAGGTTTTAAACAAGGCCTCTACATTGCTTCAAAATTTCAATTCCTTCTGTTGTTAAGTGTAATTTCATCTTTTAATTGTTTCCCTCAATTTGAAAAGGTTTTGTTGTACAACATCACAAAGAAAGACAAATACAAATCTGCAGTTGAAGCTTCCTACAAGTACTGGTTCCCTGGAGGTTCCATCCCTTACACACCTAAAGGCTTAGCTTACAGACTACAGTGGGGTTCGTTGAGATATTCATGTAAGCATTACTTATACTTTGAAATGAGTTACGATCGTAGAAATGTAAGATTGTTTCACTTATAATTCCTGTACAGGACATCGGGGTCACATGAGGTAAGGTTCATCTGTTTCTGTATCCACGGCTACACTGGTGGGGTGGGGGGGGGGAGAGACTATATGAATTGTACAATACCTGGCCGTCGTCACTGTTGCCAACAAATGTATGGGCACCCATTTGTCAGTTGGGTGGATCTCGGGACCTTTCGGTTAGCAGTGGAGCACTCTACCACACTGCCACTCTACCATACTGCCACTCTACCACACTGCCACTCTACCACACTGCCACTCTACCACACTGCAAACGCGTATCTTTTGAATGTTTAATCCTTACGTAAATTTCCATCGCACAAAGCTTAATGCAGCAAAATAACTCTCAAAATGATCTTAATATAAAACTAGGGAGCGACCGATAATCGGATCGGTATCGGTATCGGACCGATATTGGCACTATCGGTTAATATCGGATCGTCCGATTGTTGTAGGGAACGACCGATAGTCAAACCGATATTGGCACTATGGGTTAACTATCGGACCGGCCGTTTTTTGGCTGCCGATACATTGTTTTTTTTTTTCACAACAGAGTTGAAGAAAAAAAAAATCAGTAAATAACCCAATTCTATAACCAGATCAGACAAGATTTTTAAAAAAGGAAAAAAATCCCGTACACAGAAATTTTCACGTCCACATCAGAGATATGACCTTGAAACAATAGGATTGGCGTTTCTTAATTCTAATGTATGACCTTGAATGATACAATTAGTGAACATCTGTGTGTATTTTTTTTTGGGATGGGAAGTTGGGGGGGGGGTAAACAAGACACGCGTGGGCGAAGTGTTACAAAATATGTGAACATGGGTCATATACGCCATACAGCAAGAGAAAAACACGTGTTTTGCATGTCAACAAAATAGCGGGGACGGGGGGGGGTCAGAAAATTTTTGACAATTGTTGACAAGGGGGAGGGGGAGGTCAAGAAAAGTTGACGTCAACAATGTTACTTTTTTAATTTAATATAATTACTTAATAAATAGGAAAATTAAGCAGCGTTTGTAGTTCTGTGTTACACACTCGCTTAACATTCAGTATTTTAATTAAACTAACTATATTCCTACTAATTTTGCCACATAAACATTTTGGAAGCCACCTTTTTAGGGGGAGGGGTAATCAAATGTTGACTTAATTTTATAGGGGAGGTCTCTGGAAGTTTGACAAGTTGTTGACAAGGGGGAGGGGGGGAGGTAAAAATCGCCAAAAATTTGTTGACATAAATAATGGACAGCCCCTAAAAAGAAAATATCGGTATCGGTAAAAATGCTGGGGGGAATAATCGGTATCGGACTATCGGTAAAAAGGCATATCGGTCGCTCCCTATATAAAACTATAACCAATGATGCATTTAAAATAAATAAATAAAATAAAATAAAATGAAATTGAAATTAATTTTGAATTTATTCCTTTTGTTAACCATACCAAAAATATAGCAAAAAAAAAAAAAGAATATGTTCAACAAGTTATTATTAGTTCCATATAAAGTGTGAATAGCCTTCCTTGGTGCATAAATATTTATGTTGACACACATACATTTATTTATTATAACTTTTCTACTTATTGTTTTGTTTCTCCAGCCAACATGGCCTTCGCGGCCCTGGTAGCGGCCGACACGGGCCTGCACGCCGAGGAGTACCGGCGCTGGGCCATGTGTCAGATTCACTACGCCCTGGGTGACACTGGCTTCAGTTACGTCATAGGTTTTGGTGACAAGTACCCGCTGAGACCTCACCACAGGTCCAGGTAAATAGTTTCATTCTGTCCAGGTAAATAGTTTCGTTTTTCCCAGGTAAATAGTTTCATTTTCCCCAGGTAAATAGTTTTATTCTGTCCAGGTAAATAAGTTCATTTTGCCCAGGTAAATAATTTCAATTTGCCCAGGTAAATAGTTTCAATTTGCCCAGGTAAATAGTTTCATTTTGCCCAGGTAAATAGTTTCAATTTGCCCAGGTAAATAGTTTCATTTTGCCCAGGTAAATAGTTTCATTCTGTCCAGGTAAATAGTTTCATTCTGTCCAGGTAAATAGTTTCATTTTGCCCAGGTAAATAGTTTCATTCTGTCCAGTAAATAGTTTCATTTTGCCCAGGTAAATAGTTTCATTCTGTCCAGGTAAATAGTTTCATTATGCCCAGGTAAATAGTTTCATTTTGTCCAGGTAAATAGATTCACTCGGACTAAGCGAATGGTTACATTGGGTCAGTATATATATATTACATCTGTCCAGGAGATATAGTTTCATCTGGTCCATACAATTTCATTTGTTCCAGGTAAATAGTTTCATTTTGCCCAGGTAAATAGTTTCATTCTGTCCAGGTAAATAGTTTCATTATGCCCAGGTAAATAGTTTCATTTTGTCCAGGTAAATAGATTCACTCGGACTAAGCGAATGGTTACATTGGGTCAGTATATATATATTACATCTGTCCAGGAGATATAGTTTCATCTGGTCCATACAATTTCATTTGTTCCAGGTAAATAGTTTCATTTTGCCCAGGTAAATAGTTTCATTCTGTCCAGGTAAATAGTTTCATTCTGTCCAGCTAAATAGTTTCATTCTGTCCAGCAAAATAGTGTAGTAAAATCCCAGACTGAACCTGTTGATATCTGTCGACATGAAAGGACTGATGGTCGAGCAGTGTAAAATCCAGCCACTGTCGACCTGAGGTCTCGGGGTTTGATGTTTAATGAGAGCCGAGGAATGTTTTCAGGTCAAATGTGAAATAGGGAGTCAAAATCACACCCAGTCCCACCCACTCCCGCGTTTTCAAAACCAGTCCCACGCGCTCCCAAAAGAAATTCCCCCCAGTCCCACCCGCTCCCGCGAAAATTTTTTCCCAACCCCACCCGCTCCAGTAAAAAATGGTTTAAAAATTTGTTTGTAGAAATCCTCTCGAAAAACATACATGAAAAACATTTAAGATGATAAGTAAAATAAACAGTTCTACAGTTTAAGTCCATGTATAAATAAGAGGCCACTAACACTTTCTGGAGATTTTTTTCTTTCTCCACAACATTACCCAAATGCCTTGAAACAGTTTGGCACAAGGCAAAATCTCATTAACAGGAACAATCCCATATTTTGCACCAATGTTTATCAACTTTGCAGTCAATTTTAGGAAACAACAGCATTCGCCAAATGAAAAGGGCCTGATGTCTTTAGCGCACATTGAAGCAATGGTGTTTGTGATTTCTGTTTTAACCCGAACTGGAACCTGTTTAACAATATTCTCTTGACTTGGAATGAAGCAAGTCATTGATGTAATTTTTGGAACTGTTGATCTGTTTTTACAAAATTCGAGATGCGTCCGCAGACCATTCGTACCATCGCGTGCTTTCCAAGTTATAATGGTATCGCATCTTGTACATACCGCGAATGGCACATCCTCACCATCCAAGCGCAAACGATTGAAACTTTCCCAAATATTTCTCTTACCACCTTTATTTACGTAAAACTGAGCACGCTCGCTTTTGCTTAAACTAACTTTTGAATATTTGCTTTATTATCCATTTTTTGAAAATTAAAAGATAGAATTAGAGAAGTAAAAAACATTCATATTTACATTTAAATTTAACGAATGGAAAATCCCAATCCCGTGCAGCTCTCTAATGTGAAAGTTCATTCCATGCCTTCCGGGTACCTCCATGGCCATTGCACTATCGGCCATAGTGGGGATAAAAGACGATCAGAGTAATGTTAATCTATTTAAATATTTTATGATCTAAGGAATTAGTTGTTAAAGTTTTTTAGTACATAGTGCTAAAAATGTCTTTTTAATATTTTTTTTTCCATCTACTAATGAAATATTAATTTACAGTTTGATACCTGAAGAAACGGCCATACTTTTTTCAAATGAACAAAATAATCCCGTTTATATGGCAGACAATATTTAGTTTATTCACAAAACTATTTAAACAAACTGTATACACTTACAAATCGTTTGTGTTTGACTGTTAAGAAATAAACCTTTGTGTTTGACTGTAAAGAAATAAGCCTTTGTGTTTGTAAAGAAATAAACCTTCGTGCTTTCCCTGTCCAGCTCTTGCCCCAACCCACCAGCCAAATGTGGCTCACAGATCATGCCCATGAAGGAGCCAAGTCCTCACGTCCTGTATGGAGCCCTGGTCGGTGGACCCGGACAGAGTGACGATTACACCGATGACCGCTCCAACTACGTCAACAACGAGGTGGCCTGCGACTACAACGCCGCCTTCCAAGGCGCAGTGGCAGGTAAGATTCAGACTTTGTCGTATGGAGTACCACCCCCTAGTCCAGTGGTCCCCCATACCCCCTTGTCAACATACAGGAAGTGCCACGCCCACCCTATCTGCCACACGGGTGTAAGCATTATTTTGCCGAGTCCTCCTCCGTAATTCGACATTCTAAGCTAAGATTTAGCCGCACCAGATAGGGCTGCCGCCCGCGTGTTTCGCACCCTTTGAGCAAAGTAGGACTCAACCCTGCAAACAGTATTTGTTAGTTTTTGGCAACGAGAATAAATTTTCTTTTACGTTTAAAAAAAAATCAAAATGAAACTCGATCCTTCAGTATGTTTTGAAATATATTACATAATCTACTTTAGACAATGTCCCCCCCTCCACACCCATCACCTCCAGTTTAGTTATCTAGCTTAGTTTATTGAGCTTAGAAACAAGCAAACAAACAATATAAACAACTAATCTATCAAATAAACAATTAGTTACAGCACACAATATCTGAATACATCATCTCTAAGATAACCAATTACATACAGAACATTAATATTATTACGTTGTATTTCTCAGTCTGCTGACATGCTCGCCAAACACATTACCTTATGATTCAACTTTACCATAACATTGACATAAAACAACAAACTCTGTGCAGATCACAACATAAAACACTTCAATAAAAATTCAACTCTTTAAACACTAGATATCTTCTAAAACTATCAATAAAACCACTATATCTAACTTCTATGATTGTCCACACCACACTATCTATATCTAACTACTATGACTGTCGACACAGCACTATCTATATCCAACTAATATGATTGTCGACACCACACTATCTATATCTAATCCCATTAGCCTGTTAGCACCGTTCTACCATCTCTAGCAACTCCTTATTTAATATGGCGACACTAAGGTAGGGGTTGGGCGGGAGGGGGGGGGAGGCAATCAAGCTTTGCTATCAATGTGAGGTACTACCTAGAATTAGCCGTTAGCAGCCATCGAATCGTAAGTTGGGAGCATGGCTTGATTACCCGGCCACGAACTTGGGATGCACAATGCTATGACACGTCAGTTAATTAAGATGGGTCACTCACTTGGTAAGGGGGGGGTGAAAGTAGGGGAAGCAGAGTGGAGTCGGTGCAGAAGTGATAAATTCTAAACGTTACAAAAATACACAAACTAGACTTGATGATATTTGGATCATATTACCAATTGTGTCTATTCGATAACGACCAACATTTTGTTTGTCCACAGCACTGAAGTCTCTGTACATCAGACACGAACACCCAGAACAGAAGAACGATGCCCAGTGTCCGTTCTCGACTGGTTCTGGCAGTACCGGTGGAGTCGTGGGTTAAAAAAAGACAACTGATTTAGTTCAACTTATTTAGTTCAATATTGTGGAACGAGCTCAGCATTTTAAAAATTAGTCCAACATTGTATGTACATTCAAAATGTCAACACAGTAGTATGGTGGATTTTTTAACTTGTTTATATTGATGTTATAACCAATAAAAATACTAATGTAAATCAGATCTCTCTACATTTTTTATTGTTTATTGAATTTGTCAACTTCTTCGTTTTTTTTCAAAAAAAAAAAAAAAACGTTGATTTAAAAAAAAAAACTAGAAAAAAATATTTAAAAATATACAGTCGGTTTGCAATTCTACAAGATGTTAGTTCGTAAACTTGAAATCATCAAATATCGTGTTTTGTCAGTGCTACGAGTTCGGTTTTAATTTAAATGTAGAAATGTTGATTCCATTACTGTCTGCCTCTTTCACTTTAGTTACTCTCATCCTTAGACACAACTCGGAAGAACCAACCGAACAAGATGCGATGTTAACACAACGATTAATTTACAACGATTTATTTACATTTATGCTTTCAGGCCATACATGAAAACACTTCTAGTGTCAACAATAATTCACTAAGTCGTCTCAACAGGCCCGTAGCCAGATCAAAGTAAGCAGGGGGCACCAATACCCAGCAAGGGGGCCCCCATGCCCCCCCGGATACGGGGCTGCGTATCAAGCCTGTTTCAACTCTACTCTCTTAACTACTCCCGTAGCTACCGAACACTGTCCAAACCCAGTCGTATTTATATCGCTAACGTCCGTGATTATTCTAATTACGTCACAGTCAACGTCCTCATTGCCCTTCCTATTCTAATCTCTCTAAGGAGCGTCACCTGGTCGTCATTGTTTAACTCTTCTAGACTGTCCGACATCGCTCGCGGTCTACTTCTAGAGTTGCCCCACCAATTGCTGTTTTACTAGCCTATTGTTTTCTCCCCACCTGGTCTTAAGTCGTCTATCACCCTTGTCTGCCATTATTTGTGCTAAGGCCCATTTGTTAGATAATGTTCTATCACACAACATCGAAGCGGATGGTGTCCGGTCTCTAAATCTACTCTAGCTCCTAACAGTCACGTAGAACACACAAGTGTATCAACGTTGACCCATCTACCTAATTTATAGAAGTACCCATTATCTTCAGTTCTAATTGACAGATACGAGACCACCGTTTCATTGACCCAATTCCATCTTTCATTTTTTTTGTCCCCATTCACGTTTCTGGTAGCTGATCCTTTAAGCACCGTTGTAATTGGGGGGCTCAAAGTCACGTTATAATTGGAAGCACTAGGAAACGTTGGGGTTCCTCTTAAAAGCCCTGTGAATGCAGTCGCTTGCAAATCTTGGGCCCCCGATAATCTTGAAAACAGGGGCTCCTTTGACCCCTATCCCTTCGGTTAAGTTGGTATTTGTCATTTTAGGTAGCGGCTAATTAAAAGTCCCAACAGGAGATGGGGGGTGTGGTCATAGATTTGTCTATACATATGAACGGCTAAATTGGGGTGATTATGTTCACCATATTAAATGTCACCAATACGGTAAATATTTTGTGTGTTTTTTTTTTTAGGTTTAGATTTTAATAATAAATTTTTGATATTTGCACACAGGGGAAAATGTGTGTGGAATAATTAATATCAACCAAACAGTTACACTATATCATAACTGTGAACGAAATAAAAGTAAACGAAAAGAAAAAAATGTTCTTATTTGTAACATAATCCTTGTGACCCACCCTAGTCTCCTGGCATGCTAATTAGGTCAGCACTCAGAGCCATCTGAGCGTTAGTGGACACCGGTCAAACCATTGTGCACGGGTGGCCACAACATCCACTTACTTAAAGGATGAAATAAATAACATCGTCAATTAGAATGGAAGCCCTTATTGGGTCCCAGCGAGAGGGCCCATGCTTTAAAAAAATACCAGTTTTAAAGATAAAGTAGCCCTTTGGCTGGTCGACCGATATGCATGATCTTAAGTTTCCGGCTCAATGCCCATAGAGACAGCTCCCTTACCATGTCCTCCGTAGTGTCTCTATAGCCTTTGCACACTAAGCTATGGTGGGGATTAAAAAAAAATCCGTCCCAATAAGTGTTCTTAGGATTAAGCGATAAAAAATTCTTATCTTTACTAAATGTACTGGAAAGTTAAAAATAAAACCAAAAACAACATCTGATAAATTTAGTTTTTAAATTCTAAGTTTGATTGATTTGAGAAAAAAAAACTTTAAAAAGAATAGATTAAAGATGAAATTTTAACGCAGCCAATTTTAGTTAAACTGTTTTATTTCGAAACAATGTCCCGAAGTCATTGATACAATTTGTATAGTTTTAATGTCCAACGAGTGGTCAACCAACCACAGTACTGGATGGAATGGTCAGGACAAAGTTCCTGAAGTAAGTGTGACAGTCGTTGGGGGCCGCATAGTTCGGTGTGCTGCCGCCGAAGAATGTGGAGAAAAATAGTCCGCGGAGGAAGTGGTCGCTACGGTTACGGAAGTTGAGACGCCCCGCCTCCTTACACGTTTCCGGTTCGGAGCCATGTTTGAGGCAAAACTTCACTCTACCGTCTGGCTGCATGGGAGTATTGAGGTGAACCTCCTCTGTGACCGTCTGCCAGGACCCACTCTAGAAGTGAAGATGAGGAACATTACCACATCATTAATTAAACTGTCAAGCATTGAATACAATCGGTAAATAAGAGATACAACAAAGTCTTTCTGGTTAATGAAAAGCAACAACCTACAATGGGTTCCGTCTAGTCAGTATTTTGTTTATATACTTACCACAAGGTGATTTGGGGGGTGGGGGGAGGTCTAATGATATGAAGAGTACATATATATATATATATATATATTAGGAATAAACATTTAGACGTCGATCTTGCAAGACATGATATGCCAGAAAAAAATGTCAAATATCAACAAGAATAAATAAAACTATAAATAGTGCTTATAAAAAATATGTGAACTTGCACCCGCAAAGAAAATAAATTTAAGTCTGCTTTTATTTTGGCACTTTGATGAAATTCTCTTTGATATCATTCGCCTTGATCTAGTGTTCTAAACTTGTAGTGAATCTTTGATAAATTAGTTGAATTGTCAAGAAACGACTTAATAATACCAAACTATTATAAGTCGTGTAAAAGATAAATATATTTGTGAAAGTTTGGTCTTTGAGTTTGGTCTTTGAGAGAGTTTGGTCTTTGAGAGAGTTTGGTGTTTGAGAAAGTTTGGTCTTTGAGAGAGTTTGGTCTTTGATTGAGTTTGGTCCTTGAGAGACTTTGGTCTTTGAGTTTGGTCTCTGAGAGAGTTTGGTCTTTGAGAAAGTTTGGTCCTTGAGAGAGTTTGGTCTTTGATTGAGTTTGGTCCTTGAGACAGTTTGGTCTTTGAGAGAGTTCGGTCTTCTTTGTTAAGTTTTTTTTTCGAGAATATCAAAAAATATAATAATAGAAATAAATGAATAATAATATTCTATAGTATTGAATACTTAATCATTATCCTCTGATAAACTCTTTCAACCTCCATCAAGCAAATCTTATCGATGTACATATTGATTGTTCTGTTTGTGTTTGTTGATTAAACTATTTCTGTTCATACCCTAAACTTGATGGCTCCTCTCATAAGAGAATGCCCCTTCTCATAATTGATGTGTATGTCTGATCTGTGCTCGAAGTCACTCGCTTGATGCTCACGTGGGATGTAGGCGTAAACCTCTCCGTCACCGTTCTCTCGCCACATCAGTCTGGGGGAATATTTTACAGTTTTCATTGTTTTGTTTGTTTTTTACAGAACACGAGAAACTCCCTTTTTTAATGAATGTATCTGTTTGGGAAGTCATGTGATCAGAAATATAATTAATTTCAAAAAACAGTTTTATGGGTGGGGAAATGTAGGCAACCTCCTAGGACCCCCCCTCCCCCCACTGCAGATGCCCCCCCCCAACCCACTTTCAAGTAACAGTTGTTATCAGATCTGATACTACAGGATTTCTGACAGATACTTGAGCCAAGGGACCCTCCCCCCCCCCATGTTGTGTATTGTTTTATGGTTGACTGGCGACACGGGTAGTGTCCGGGGACAGGGGAGATAACGACTATAGAGGTCAGGGTAGTGACGGGACAAATGACATGGGCTGGACACAACCCGTGGGGAATGGTGGCCTTCTTGACCGTTCTCGAACAGAGACTGTTAGAGTATATAAACAGTGATCAGTTAGTGACCGGGAGGGCGGTTCTGTTCGTTAGACTTTGATTGTTGAAGACGGACGTATAAAGTGACGTGTGAATTGTTGATAACAGTGTTTTCTGTTTGGACTTAGTTCTAAGAGAGATTCATGGGATATTCCATGGTTCATTATGCTATGTAATAAAAAAATATTATGTATTTCTATTTTCATACATCGTTTCTGAATTATAATTTTATGGACAAATGTATGTTGGAGTTCCCAGGGCCGTTTTAAGGTCATCGTAAGCCATAGGCACATTCAAAGTCGTGGGCCATAGGCACTTTCAAAGTCGTGGGCCATAGGCACTTTCAAAGTCGTGGGCCATAAGCACTTTCAAAGTCGTGGGCCATAGGCACTTTCAAAGTCGTGGGCCATAGGCACTTTCAAGTCGTAGGCCATAGGCACTTTCAAAGTCGTGGGACATAGGCACTTTCAAAGTCGTGGGCCATAGGCACTTTCAAAGTCGTAGGCCATAGGCACATTCAAAGTCGTGGGCCATAGGCACTTTCAAAGTCGTAGGCCATAGGCACTTTCAAAGTCGTAGGCCATAGGCACTTTCAAAGTCGTGGGCCATAGGCACTTTCAAAGTCGTAGGCCATAGGCACTTTCCATAGGCACTTTCAAAGTGGTAGGCCATAGGCACTTTCAAAGTCGTAGGCCCTCCCCGAACTCATTTTTTAATATTTTTCAAGAATGCACTGGCACTTATTTGCCATTCAGGCTTTCGTAGGCCCTTGCAAAGTCCGTAGGCCCTATGCCCAGTGCCTACTGTGCCTTTATGATAAAAACGGCCCTGGGAGTGCCGCATAAGAAACATGTACACAACACCCACATATCTCTATGTATTTGCCTATAAATTAAAAAACAAAACAAAACAAAAAAACCTATGGACGTATTAACCTAAGGTTCGATAAGCCAGTGTATTGATCCCTCTATTACGACAGTCAGTCAAAATAATTGAATTTGGCTTGTTAGTCATTGTCCGTATATCATAACAGAAGTTCGGTTCAATACACGAAGATAATTAAATGTTCACCAAACCCAAACCTCATGGAAATAACACAGTTTAATAATGTTTTGTTAAATAAACATTAAAAAAAAACAACTAATGTTTTACTACACAGTTGTACAAATTGTTTACAGAAAACACAGTTCTATCAATTATTGGTTAAACACAGTTAATTGAAGAAATGAAGAATCTATATATAGCTGTTGTAATAATGTTATTTGGCACAGAGATGAAAATTATCTGGCCACTTAGTTTAGCGGAGGTGATTTTATTTAGTTAGAGCAGACGAGAATAATTAGACGATAGGCAGACGATATATTTCTTCAGACATGATTAGACGATAGATTTCTTGAGAGGATATTTGACAAGACTAGAGGAACTACGACATCATCATTTTATTCTACTATATTATACATCATTAAAGTAAGATTATTCAAGTGTAAATAAATACATATATATATTTCAACAAACTGTTTATTCAGTATTTCATAACTGTTAATATATGTGTTACGTCTCACACATATCTGTGGACACTTCATTTAATGTACAAATAATACATATACAAGAAACTCAGAAGAGACTGGCTAATCGGTCATACTACAAATAATTTATATACACCTACCAGAAGAAGAAGTGTCAAGTAAAATATATATTATACACAAGTAATTAATACACAAAATACAGCCATGACATAGAATGGTGTGCAGCGGAAAAGTTCCTGAAAGAACATAACATATTATACATGAATAGCGGTAGCTGTGAAGGTTCCTTAGAGAACATAACTGTGTTGAAGTAATTTACAAAATCTACAAGTTCCTGATTTCTTTTATAGACTGTTTCATCTACCAATATACAGTCAGTACTTATACCTACATTACTTCATTTTCTGGACTTTATATTTTTACATTATTTACTGCTGTTGAAACATCGCTATAGCAGTAAATTCATAAGAACATTTACATCAGTTCTTTTTACTAAATCCTCGTGTGGGTGAAAAGAAGGTGAGCCGAAAAAGTTAGCAGACCTTACCGAATTGTAAGCCTAGCAGACCGTAACCGTACCAGGAGAGCTATGAAATGACTACACTCTGACCTTACCTATTTACATCTACCAGAGAAGTGAGTCTACACCTTCCGAAACTATACTTTTACAGCACTCTACACCTGAGGTCCGAAGTAACAAGAAAGGTATTTTACAGTGATTTCATGTTGTTTAATTATAATTGTTGTTTTATTTGCAAATTATGTCAATTTTAATATGTTAGTATGTAATGCTTAGAAACATTTTTTTACATCCTGAGTGTATAGTTAAATGTCTATTTGAAAAGTTCTAATTGCAAAATTAGTTAAATTAAAATAAATATATATTGTTTTCATCTAGATATTTTACTTAAATATTTGTTTAGAAGTATATGTCTTATTCGTATGATCGTATCTCGTTAAATTTTTTTTTACACGTAATCTTGTAAAGTTGTATATTTGTTTTCGCTCATCTAACTCTAAATTTAATTAAATAATTTTAACTTAGTCTGTAAAAAAAAAAAAAAAATTTTTTTTACATTTTTTAGTAATAGTATATTAAGCTTAGAAATATTTTATTTATTGTATGTTTCATTTGTCATTTATTATTGGAAATATTTTTGCATCAGTAATTTAATTTTATTTTGACATAAAATTGCATATAGACTCAAGAATATTGAATACTGAAATATACTATATATACAAATATACAATAAAAAACCAATACAGCATAAATAAATTAAAAAAAAATGAAGAGATCAATTATATAATTAATTTAATAAAGATTGAACAATTGGATAAAGATGTCAGGAATAGACGAAAATAGTGTGATTGAAATAAAAGAGCTACTTCTGGTGGACAAAGTACTGACACTTTGTACATCAGAACTATTCACATTCATAAAACAAAGAAAGGTCCATAAGAAGATAGAGTTAATTTCTGCCATGTCAGATTTTAGGGATAGTCATGTAAACACTCCAATGTTCAATTCAACACAAAATAAATTTAATCTCATGAAAAATAGTGTTACCAGGAAAAGATTTAGTAGCTTACCTCCTAGGTTTAACAATCCATGTCAAATTTGTCACAAGATAGGACACGACAAGCATACTTGTTGGTTTAGGAAACAGCATACAGGCAATTATCAAAACAGAAACAGACAGTATTACAACTATGGGGATAGAAACAAATATTTTAATAAAAGACAACATAAATATAACAATAAGAGACAATCACCAAACACTAGTCCCATTAGTAGGCAGTAGGCAAACCGTCCATCTCGAAAGATGATGGTAGCGCACTGGTTAGTCATCTAGTCGTTTTTTTGATAGCAGGTTCTTGAGTGACTCAGCAGACCGATCCTGGACTGGCAGACTCTTCCACAGTGGCCACAAATGAAGCTGAGTGGGGGACCGAGGGCCTGTTTCTGTCTTACGGTCTTCCTTCTCTGTCTTTTGGTCTCCTGCTGTCGGTTCCTTACTTGTTCACCATTAAGAATGTTTTTGTGAACAGCCTGACGCCACCCACTCCGGTCGTCGGCGAGCTGTTCCCAATTGTCGAGGCTGATGCCGGTCAGTTTGAGGTCGCGTTTGCAGACATCCTTGAATCGCAGTTGCGGGCGACCAGCGGGGCGATGCCCGGTGGCGAGCTCGCCATATAGGATGTCCTTTGGTATGCGTCCATCTTGCATTCGATGCACATGACCCAGCCAGCGTAGACGCCTTTGGCACAGAAGGAGATGCATGCTCAGTGAGCTGGCTTGTTTGAGCACGGCAGTGTTGGTGATTTTGTCCTGCCATCTGATGCCAAGGATGCGACGGAGACAGCGGAGGTGGAAGCTCTCGAGTCGATTTTCCTGTTTGGTATAGGTAGTCCAGGTTTCGCTGCCATATAAAAGAGTGCTGAGAATACATGCCTGGTATACCTTGAGCTTGGTGTTCAGTGTCAAATGTTTGTTAGTCCATACTCGTTTGCTTAGTCTGGCCATGACACGGGTTGCTTTGGCAAGCCTCTTGTCGATCTCGTCATCCAGGGACAGACTGCTGGTGATGGTGGAGCCCAGGTATGTGAATTTGTCGGCGACCTCCAGAACTTCATTGTCGATGGTGATTGAGGGTGGAGCTGGGATGCCTTGACCCATGATGTTGGTTTTCTTGATACTGATGGTCAGTCCGAATTCTATGCATGCTTGAGCTAGGCGATCCATCAGGAGCTGTAGGTGTTCCTCTGTGTGTGCTGTCAGGGCTGCGTCATCAGCGAACAGCATGTCTCTGATAAGGATAGTGCGGATCTTGGTTTTTGCTCTTAGGCGGGCCATGTTCAGCAGCTTCCCATCACTTCTGGTATGTAGGTAGACACCTTCTGTAGAGTCTTTAAATGCGAAATTCAGCATCATAGAGAAAAATATGCCGAATAGTGTAGGCGCTAGAACACAGCCTTGTTTTACTCCGCTTTTGATTGTAAAGGGTTCTGAAGTGTCCCCGTCGTAGCTGACTACTGCCTGCATATTATCGTGAAAGCAGGTTATGATGTTGAGTAACTGAGGTGGACATCCGATCTTCTTCAGTAGCAGGAACAGGCCGCTTCTGCTTACTAAGTCAAACGCCTTGGTTAGGTCGATGAAGGCGATGTACAGCGGCATCTGCTGTTCTCTGCACTTCTCCTGGAGCTGACGCACTGAGAATATCATGTCGACAGTGGATCTTTCTTGTTCGAAGCCGCATTGTGATTCGGGGTACACGCGGTTTGCGAGAACCTGAAGACGGTTGAGAACCACGCGTGCAAAGGCTTTGCCTACAATGCTCAGCAATGAAATACCCCTGTAGTTGTTACAGTCACTGCGATCCTCCTTATTCTTGTACAGAGTGACTATCTTGGCGTTGCGCATGTCTTGCGGAACTCTGCCTTCCTTCCAACATAGGCAGAGGAGCTCATGGAGTGGCTCTAATAAGGCAGGTTTTCCGCATTTGATGATTTCAGGCGGGATGCCATCCTCACCCGGCGATTTACCACTGTTCAGGGCATCAATGGCTTTACTGAGTTCATCCATGGTAGGTTCAGCATCCAGCTCCTTCAGGACGGTCAAGTCTTCTATATCGTCCAAGCACTCTGTGTGACAGAGTTTTCACTGGAGTACAACTCTAGATAGTGTTCCACCCACCTGCCCATTTGCTTGCTTTTGTCAGTGATGATATCCCCTGATTTGGACTTCAAGGGTGCAGTCTTCTTTGATGATTTGCCAGTTGCTTGCTTGATGCCTTCATACATCCTCCTTATGTTGCCAGTCTCCGACGCTTGCTGGATGCTATAAGCCAGTTGAAGCCAGTAGTCATTTGCGCAGCTACGGGCAGTCTGCTGGGCCTTTCTCCGAGCAGCCTTCAGCTCCAGAAGATTGTGCTGACTTGGGTCGCGTTTGTAGCTTATCAGTGCTTTTCTCTTGGCATCAGTGACGGGCTCTAGTTCAACAGCGTTTGCCTCAAACCAGTCGGTATTCTTGTGCTCCTTTGTACCATACGTCAGAGCAGCAGCTCTGTAGATAGTGTTCAGGAGCGAATTCCACATATCTTCTGCATTCGACTCTTGGTTGCAGCTTTGCAGTTCCCCCAGCCTTGCTATGAACTCCTGGTTTTGGCTTGGTTGGTGGTTTGACTGGTGTTGATTTTTGGCTGGCATTTCTTTTTGGAATGATGGAGTCTCTTGGGGCGCAACTTTATCTTGGAGGCAATGAGGGAGTGGTCTGTATCGCAATCAGCGCTATGGTAGGCTCTGGTGTTACGAACGTTATTCAGAGAGTCGCGCCTGGTGATGATCAGGTCCAACTGATGCCAGTGATTTGATCTTGGATGTCTCCAGGACGCCTTGTGACATGCCTTGTTCTGAAAGTAGGTGTTTGTCACGCATAGGTCGTGATAGCAGCAGAGTTCGAGTAATCTCTGGCCGTTTTCGTTCATTTTCCCTATGCCATGGTGACCCAGCACACTTGACCAAGAGTCATGATCAGAACCAACACGAGCGTTAAATCCCCCAGGAGGTAGAGGTGTTCGAAGCAGGGACTGCGGCAATTGCGCTGTTTAATAGCTCATAGAACTGGTCTTTAGTCTCCGTGCTGGCTTGCATGGTTGGTGCATAGATGCAGAGGAGGTTGGCGGTACCAGATGCTGTGAATAGACGCAGAGGTAAGGATTCTCTCTGTGCCGTGGGAAGGAGGTTCAATCATTTGGAGCAGGGTGTTCTTTATGGCGAAGCCGACTCCGTGTTCTCTGGATTCCTCGACGTCTTTCCCCTGCCAGATAAACGTA
>JAGDYQ010000085.1:3639306-3654054 GCA_021962125.1 Bulinus truncatus | reverse complement strand
TTTGAAGGGTCCCCATCCTCCCCACGACTATAGTGTGAGCTCGTTGATTTGGAAGCAAATGACATAGAGAATGAGAATCACAGAGAAGAGAAACTTGCTGAATTATATATATATATACCGCTTCTTAAGCCTACCCAATGTTTTGTATCCGACATTGAAGTAAAAATAGTTGACGCTGGTATGGGATACCGTTTGTGAGCAAGCATTTAAAAAAAATGAAGTCAAAACATAGAACAAGATTGTCTGATGAACGTTCTCTTGACTGGATGAAGTCGAGTTTGACAGAAGCAGTCACTACACGCAAACGTTGTGTTTGACTGAAGCAGTCACTACACGCAAACGTTGTGTTTGACGGAAGCATTCACAACACGCAAACGTTGTGTTTGAAAGAAGCAGTCACAACTCACAGCACGCAAACGTTGTGTTTGACGGAAGCAGTCACAACACGCAAACGTTGTGTTTGACAGAAGCAGTCACAACACGCAAACGTTGTGTTTGACAGAAGCAGTCACTACACGCAAACGTTGTGTTTGACAGAAGTAGTCACAACTCACAGCACGCAAACGTTGTGTTTGATGGAAGCAGTCACAACACGCAAACGTTGTGTTTGACAGAAGCAGTCACTACACGCAAACGTTGTGTTTGACAGAAGCAGTCACAACTCGCAAACGTTGTGTTTGACAGAAGCAGTCACAACTCACAGCACGCAAACGTTGTGTTTGACAGAAGCAGTCACAACTCACTACACGCAAACGTTGTGTTTGACAGAAGCAGTCACAACTCACTACACGCAAACGTTGTGTTTGACAGAAGCAGTCACAACTCGCAAACGTTGTGTTTGACAGAAGCAGTCACAACTCACAGCACGCAAACGTTGTGTTTGACAGAAGCAGTCACTACACGCAGACGTTGTGTTTGACGGAAGCAGTCACAACACGAAAACGTTGTGTTTGACGGAAGCAGTCACAACACACCAACGTTATGTTCAATAGAAGCAGTCACTGCTTACGCACACGTGTTTGACAGAAGCAGTCACAACTCGCAAACGTTGTGTTTGACAGAAGCAGTCACAACTCGCAAACGTTGTTTTTGGCAGAAGCAGTCACAGCACGCAAACGTTGTGTTTGACAGAAGCAGTCACAACACGCAAACGTTGTGTTTGACAGAAGCAGTCACAGCATGCAAACGTAGTGTTTGACAGAAGCAGTCACAGCATTCGATAGATCTATAATCAGAGTCGTTCTTAAGTTTTTGATGGCCCTGTGCAAAGGTAAATTTGGGGGCCCTCTTAGCAAAGGAACATTTTGGGGTCCAAGAAAACGTCGCTGGCAAAGTCAACGCTTGTAAACCTTAGGGCCCGTATATTTTTTTGAAAAACTGGGAAGTAGGCTCTTATGTCTTCTCAACTGTTAAGTCATGTCTGAGATCTAAGACCGAAACAAACTCAATCAATGAACGAATTCAACCAACCACTCCAACTTACACTTAGCTATTCAGCCAACCATACACCTTTATACAGCGAGCCAGCCAACAATAACAAGCTAGCAATAAACAATAACAGCTATCAGTCCACAAAATAAACAGCATGAGCAACAATAGGTGCATCAAAGAGTCATATCAGATCTACAGGTGGGCTAAAGTGAGGCTATGTTAAAGCCATTAGGATTCAAAGGTTGTACTTACATCACACAAGTGGGCTAAAGTGAGGCCATGTTAAAGTCATTAGGATTCAAAGGTTGTACTTACATTACACGCTATTTCTGAACTCGTCAAAAAAATCTGGCACTTGGCCAGGAAATTTAACCTTTTAAAACTGGCGATATTTTTTTTTTAATTTTAAAGTGGTTTAAAATTTTGTCTCTCACGTAATAGTTATAAAATACACTGCCTGTGATTATTGAGATTTTACTACCGTGGGGGGGGGGGGGGTTACATATAAATACTATAACTCAAATATTAATATTTTGATTAAAATATAATTTTCGCTATCACTGGATAAAAATCTATTTATATATATATATATATGGATTGGATTCTTTTGGCGACCTTTTTTTAAAATAAATGTGTTCTTTTTAAAAAAAAACCGTTTAGCAATCACAGTGTACGCGCTAACGACAAGATATTTATTGCATATTCTACATCTATAGTCGGCAACCGGAACTCAGGAATAAAAATTACATTTTAGTGGTCCTCAGAAATAAACTCATGAATTCAGTGGCCCTCTAGAATGAAACTTTTAAACTGATCGGTCCGAGGAAGTAAATTTTATGAATTCACTGGCCCACTAAAGATGAAACTTTTAAAATGATTGGTCCGAGGAAGTAGATTTCATGAATTCAGTGGCCCTCTAGAATGAAACTTGAAAAACAGAGCGGTCCAGGGAAGTAAATTTCATGAATTCAGTGGCCCTCTAGAATGAAACTTGAAAAACAGAGCGGTCCAGGGAAGTAAATTTCATGAATTCAGTGGCCCTCTAGAATGAAACTTGAAAAACAGAGCGGTCCAGTGAAGTAAATTTGACGAATTTAGACTTTCCCTGAGGTCAAAAAGTTCGCCGACCTGTTCTACACTAACGATGCATTTTTTTTTTCTTTTCTAATTTTATGCCCCGGTAAGTTTGTTTCAAATGACAGGCGTATCTCGAAAATCATCTATCAAAACGTCATTTTTTTTTCTTTCCTTTTTAAAACCGGATAAGTATCTCTTACTACATTTTCAAGCTAAGCCTAGTCTTTATGTAGTCTGAGGAATAAGTCAAAGCAGATATTTTTTTTGGCAGTGGCTTCGAATAAGACCAGGTGTGTTTCGTATTTTTTTTTCCCGAGACACGACCAGCAAACTTTGATGACGTCAGTAAACAGAATGAATGAGAACTCTTATTTACTGCAGACTTTGATGACGTCATTTGCTGTTAATAATCGGAGATAATTTTATATTTGGCTTTAATTTTTTTTCGGGTCTGTCCAAGCCTAATAAATAAAGTCATTTGCTGTTAATAATCGGAAATATTTTTATAATATTTTTTTTTAAATAAATACGGCTTTGATTATATATTTTAGTTGTCAGGATATATGTCTAAGACTAAGAGTTTTCGGGTCTGCCCAAGCCTAATAAAGTCGGACGAATAAAACAAAAAATTATGCGCTAAATTAGTATCTATCGTACCCCCCCTCCCCCAGAAAGCTAACACTCGTTAATTCGTCTCCGTCAGTATTTGGTTCGATTCTCGGATATAAATGCTTCCCCATCCCCTCTATTTTCGTTTCTTAATCTTATTATTATTTAGTAAATTTGAAATATGTAGGCTTCTCTGAATTTTTTAAAGTGTGACGCAAAAATGATGGTAAAGGAAAAAGTTATGTAATATTTAGCCTTAGGACTAGCTATACCCTGCAAAGCCTTTGCAGGAAGATAAACTATTGTAAAGCCATTGCCGAACCTAGGATTTGGGGGCCTTGCATTTTGACATTTGATACCATGACATGAGATTATGTTCTTAATATTTAATGTAAAAAATAATTTTGGGGTCTCCCTCAAGCTGGAGCCCGGCGGGACTTTCGATTTTGGACCCCCCATCCCTTAAAATTGTTACGCCTCTGTGTTCAGCTTTGATACATATTTTCAAAATATTTTTTTTTAAGTTATGAAATAGTTAAAAAAACCTAATTAGTTGTTGTGTCTTTTTTTTACAACATCCTAAAATATAAATTATTTCAATTTAAAAAAAATGTCAAAGATATCTAGTTAGTTAATTTTCATTAAAACAACTAAAAGGATACATTCTGAAAAAAAAAACACAATAAAAGAAAGCTTTTTCAGGTAGGAATCGAACCTGGATAGTCTGCATAAAATGAGTTACAGACCAAACGGTTTCACCACTGTGCCAGGAAGACACACAGGTAAAGTTGCAATTTTAATGTATAAGTAGACAAAATTACTCGTTCCCGCGAAAAGAAAATAACTTTAAATCATAAGAGTTCTATCTGTTTACTGATGTCATCAAAGTTTGCTGGTCGTGTCTCGGAAAAAAAAATACGAAACACACCCGGTCGTATTCGAAGCCACTGCGATTTTTTTTTATATAAAATCTAAATACAAGGGAGACTAAACGATTTTGAATCGCCATGACACACACAGACACACACACACAGACACACAAATCTTTAATTTTTTCTATGGTAAAAAAAAGACAACATTTGGGAAAGGCAAGTATGTAATATTTTGTTCCATCCAGTCTGGCACGTGAAGTTATGGAACACAATAGGAGGGACGGGGTGTAGTAAATGTAAATTGACGCCTAATTATATCAACATTCTAGAATATAAATAGTTTCGTTGTTTTTTCTCGAATTCATATTTTTATGTTTTAGTTTATTTTAAATATGTGTTGTTTTTTTTACATTAAAATCAGATTCACACATTTTTGGTTTAAATGGGGTCTTTCACATGTCACCAGTGGCGCCGAGAGCCAACACGGGCCCCAGGGCAGGGCATCATTGCGGGCCCCTTAATAAACAATAAGTCGTGAAAAATTGACATGGTCGGGGCGGCCGGGCTCCCTTACAGATGCGGGCCCCCTGCCCCCCCCCTCTCGGCGTGCCTTCATCTTACATAACATTTGACGTTGGGATTGGGGTAACGGGGTTCCCTTGTATGCTGTTGATTCTGTTATGTAATCTGAGGCTAAATTTATTTTTCATGTTTGTTCTTAATTTAAAAAAAAATATAATAAATAAAACAAACTGCTGGTACTTACACTACAATTAAAAAGTAACCGAGTGATGCGATCAACGTTCAATTGGACCAGATAAAACATTCAATAGGAAAATACTCATTTGAATAATAATTGATAGGCATATATGTCGTGACTTCGTTAACGAATCGGGGGACCTGCAAACTGTATGCAGTGGAGAGGAGGAGGAGGACGGGGCCTCATAAAAAGAATATTTTCTATGTCAGGGGGTCCCCGGAGTCGCGGGCCCCCATTTAAAGAAAAGCCTTTGGATTTAACCATAATTACAATGTACATTGTTATAAATGCTTCTATATTACGTTTAGAATACTACAATGTACTATGGACGAGTGCACCCAGGGCCCGTTATAAAATTTGTTTGGGACCTTAAGCAAAGATAATTTGGGGGGGGCCCTCGGCAATGGTAATTGAGTGGCTCAATGCAAAGGTTATATTAGGGGGAGGGGGCTTCTAGGAAATAGTAATTTTGGATTCCTAGACAAGAAACGCTATTAAGTCACTATTTAGAAAATATTGGGACTATTGTTGGTTGGCCCGGGGGGGGGGGGGTTGGCTCGCTCTGCCACACTCTGCCTATCTACAACGGTTCTGATGTTTGCAATGAATTAAAACAAAATGTATGACTCTCCTTGTTACCTAATTTGGCCATCGGGGGTGGGGGGGGGGGGTTGTTTAATGTCTCATTTATATAATGGGAAAGGGGGTAAATTCTGGTTTAGTTTTTTTAGCTAAATTTGTCAGCCTTAACGTGGACATAGTTGATCTGAGATGATTTTTGATTAATTTGAGGTGAGAGAAGCTTCTCTCGCAACTAGCATCACTGATGGCAGATGTTAAAAAAATTCTCAACATTATGACAATGTTTGGTAAACCATCTTCAAGTTTGGACTCAATAATATATTTTAATAAACTCAGAGAGCCGGACCTAATGAGTTATTTTTTTACAGTCTGTGTCTGTTGCAGCTTCAAAAGCTTGTAGACGTACGCGCTCAAGTAGAAATTCTTCTTTATTAATGTCTTGAGGAGCTTGGTCTAAGTTAAGCTCGTCCCTGCTCAATATCACTTCAGGTCTTAAAAAAATCATATTTTTGCGCTAGATTTGCAACTGTTGGAATCTTTCTCGAATTTCAGCAGATACTCTGTCTATTGAAGAAAACATTGTTCGCTTCAAGTCATCTTCGTACGATAACTGAATATCTTTACTTCCGTCACCAAATACATGCTTCCTCCTAATTCGCCTTGGGGGTTCCAAAGAAATTTCAAGCTCTTCACATAATCTTTTAGTGTATTTGAAAGCGTCATTCACGAATTCCTCTCGTTTTGCTTCTAATACGGCCTGTAAAGCACGTATTTTTTGAGCACATTGATGGATATTTAGTCCCTCTAAGACAACACATGTTCCGAAGGCTAGGCATTGGAAACAGTGAGGACTGCCCATGTGGGATGTCTCCAGAGAATGCAGAACATGTTCTCCAAACATGCCCTTTACATGACACAGCTCGCAACAGGTTCTGGCCACAGATGACCTCCTTCAATCAAAAACTTTATGGGAGCGAGACGGACCTGGATGCCACCGTGCAGTTCATCATAACTATAGGCCTGGCCGTTTGAAATCCTCCATAATCATATATCGAGAACAAAGAAGAAGAAGAAGAAGTCCCTCTGTTTGCACATAATTTTGAGCATCATTGACTTCACACAGTATCGGTTGTCAGAAGCCTAATTAGCATAAAAAGGAATGCGATTGCATAGCGACTAATAAACTCCCTGCATCTGTGCGTGTATTAAAGCTTTCACTCGTTTCTGTCAGTTTTTTCCAGTGCAGTTATAGTTTTTTTGTAATAGTGCCTAATATAATTTACAGCATCGCCTCTAGCTATAAAAGTTTTATAGCTATATATAGTTTATAGAAAACAGGGAATCAAAAGTAGCGGGACAAGTAAAAGAGCGACGAACAGCGCCTACAAGACGCTATCGGTAAAGGCGGCGATCGGGGACTACGAGATGTAAAGGGTTAATTACAATAAATCGGTCTGAGATTGATTACTTGCTTACTGTGATCTGATTATTATTACACTATCATCAACCATCACTTGAGAAGTATACAATAGGGAAACACTACTCTACAATGCGCTGTAAAAACGTCTGAGAAAATTTCTATTGCACCACCTGCTTCACCTGCTTGGCTTGAATCAGCGCGGGCGCGATTTGCAGTTTCAAATATACCTATATACTTATACCTGTATTATTTGTTAAACTTAAATATCATGGTGATTGCCGCCGCCCCTTTGGATACGCCGCCCGGGGCCATTGCCCCCCTCGGCACCCCCTCTCTACGCCACTGGGTAGTTCCCCCTTTTAAACCTACAGGTCTTGGCTTTGTTTACTATACTAGGTACTTCCCCTTTTAAACCTACAGGTCTTGGCTTTGTTTACTATACATATATATATATATATATGTTTGTTGCTTTTATTTTATGTGATCGGTCGCTAAGCTTGTATGGGGGGGGGAGGGGGTAATATTTTACAAAATTTTGTATTGTTTTTTTTAAAGGGGGGGGGGTAATTTTTACGTAACCTCTTAGGGATTGGGGGGGGGGTCAAAGAATTTGAAAGAAAGTTTGACCCGGGGGGACGGGAGGGAGATTTGTTTACTTAATAAATGGACGATTCGTTCGGTGCAATATGTCAGCTATTTCCCCTCCAAAAGCTTTTTTTTTTTACACGCTTAACCCCAACCTACTTAAAGCAGTTGTCAGCTAACAGCTCTAGGTTTCTTTTTCGTCATCCTCCACCCCCCCCCCCTTTCTTCTCCCCCTCCCCCCATCCCCCCTCCCATCAAGTGAGTTTAAATTGTATTCAGCACATGCTACGCTACGTTAATAAATCAACATTAATAAAGACAAAGAGTTGTATCGCTTACACCACCTGGTTTATGTAATACGGCAGCCGGGGGAGATCGTCTGCTGTTAGAAATAGCTGGGTGTTGTTTTTTTTTTTTTAAAACAACTTGTATTACACTGACCTATACAAGTATTTCAATGTATTAATTAAACACAATTGAAAGTTCTAAAGCTGTGAATGAAAAAAAAATATCTAGCACAGAAGTAACACTGATTCATTGTTGTAGCCTTTGATACATGAAATGAAAACTGTTAAAAATGATATCACATTATATAGATGACACCACATTATATAAATGACACCGCATTATACAAATGATACCACAATATACGTAATAATAGGATAACTGTTTCAGTATACCGCTAACTCGGTGGCGGTCTGATAGGGCGTCAACTGGGTCGAACGCCGTATACCACCCGCTGGAGGGTGGCCTTATACTTGGATGTTTTACCTAACTCAGAGGCGTACCTCAGAGGGTGGGGAAGGGGAATCCTAATTTGAAAGTCCCCCTAGCTTGAGGAGGGCCCCCAAAATTTTTCTACATTAAATATTTAGTACATCATCTCGTCATTGTATCAAATGTCAAAATGCAGGGGGCCCCTAAAGAGGCCAAGTCCTCCGAGTCCCCAAATCCCTAGGTCCGGCACTGACCTAACTGTAGCAAAACTAATGTCACGAAAATGACACCATAGGACCTGCAAATGACACTCAACCTATGACCGGAAAATGACACTCACCTTATGACCGGCAAATGATACTCACCCGATGACCTGCAAATGATACTCACCCTATGCCCTGCAAATGACACTCACCCTATGCCCTGCAAATGACACTCACCCTAGTACTGCCCCTAGTACTGCTAAGGCCGCCTCTGGCTTAATACTTGTCATTTCAAAAATGTTTCAGCTACCTGAAATAGATGAATTGGCTGAAATTAATATTTTAAACGTAATGTAGGTTGTTTATTTTTTCTCAAAATATCAAATACAGTAAACAACGAATTATTGGACACCTTGAAAAAGTAAACAGTTTACGTTGTTGTCATGACGCCGACATGTTTTTTTTTTTTTATTTCACTTTTAAAGTTATTATTTATAAACCATTATTTTTTTCATTTATTTAACCACTAAGTCCATTTTTGTCAACTTATTGTATTTCTGAAAGCTGATGTTGTATATGAAAAGTAGAATTGTTCTAGACACGATGTTCTATGTTTACATTTTATTTTTTATTTTTTTTTTCGCTCGTTTTGTTTTGGTTCTGTTTTAAACACAATATTTTTTTTTATCTCTCTCATATATTTATTGATGGCTTTTTTTTTAAAAAAAAATATTTCTCTTTGACATTGATACATTAAGTTCACTGTGGGCAATGACCCTTATTAAGAAAAGAAGGCCAAAGTGTGGAGATTACCAGGAATCAGACAGAAACGTAGGTTGCGAATTTCTTGCATTAAGTGCAGGTCGTCCTAACATTAACCCAGTTTTTACTTCACGTCCTTTTGTTATTATTCATTATAACTTTTCTCGCCAGCTGTTATAATTCGATACATCAGTTGCCAGCTGTTCTTCAATGAAACACTTTTGTGTTTATTGTGTATTTTTTTTATTATTTTAGATCAGCCAGAAAAGATGTTTTTTGTGAAGTTTTATTCATACACACACACACACACACACACATATATATATATATATATATATATATATATATATATATATATATATATATATATACAAAATGATCTTCGCTCGTTTTGTGAATGTAAGTAGGAAGTCTCGTTGAGCATGTTGCCGTGTAGAAGTTTATTTCAGGGCTATCGTTACGGTTCGTCGGTGCTGCGCTGTGTGGCCCTGCGTACACTGCCCCATGTGAAACTTATGTCAACTGAACAGGTGGCGGTTAAACCTTTTGAAGAGATTCCAGGCCCTGGAGGTATCTACCAGTGGCCTGTTATTGGACCTTTGCTTAACTTCAGACCTTTCAGTGAGTATAGGAGTACATAAAAGTAGAAAAAATAATACAATTATAGGTAATTATATATATATATATGTTATGTATATTTATTCTAGTGAGTAAGATTTGTTAGTATCATTTACAAAACAAAATATTCATAGGTATTTTGCAAAAACCTTGTAAGTTGAGTAAATTAAGTATTTAGTAAAATAAATCTTAAGGACTCATCGGGTTTCTGTAGCAACTGTATATTTTGGGATTGTGTGACTGGCACAATACTTAACGCGTTTACTCCCCAACTCATGTCACGTGCCCATTTAATGCTGGGTAGAGTTGGGAACTTTCAACAGGAGTTGAACAAATCACCGCGGTTGGAGCCCAAGTGCGACAATCGAGCGCTCTCCAACTCGCGACTATCTATCCAGAATGGAAAGTGTGCAATTTGCTAAAAATAAAAAAAAAAGTTGTTAACTTATCATTTAATCTATCCTGTATTTTAACAAACTAAATATTTTCATACTTAAATAATGAAATTGCAAAAAGCTTACTCTTAACAATAGAAACCCAGACACAAAAATATGTTTCTTTCCTTGGCCATCGATTTGTGAAATTTTCAGTTCGGGGGATTAGATACAACAACGAAAAATAGATGAAAACATTTAGTAAAGTATTGAAATGTCTGCAGATCATAGCGTTTGACACATTTTTTTAAAAAAAAACAAGGCTCTATACATGCCGGTGGACTTAGCGGAGGGATTATTTTGATATGATCTTCCCATAGCACTATTTTTAAAGGATTAAACCACAAAAACGCATCAAATCGAATTTGCATCGAGGAATATGCATAAAATGGAAACTTTATATCTATCTATGTTAGAATATGTCACATGTTAGAATATGTCACATGTTAGAATATGTCACATGTTAGAATATGTCACATGTTAGAAGACGTCACATGTTAGAATAAATCACATGTTAGAATATGTCACATTTTAGAATATGTCACACATTAGAATATGTCACATGTTAGAATATGTCACATGTTATAATAAGTCACATGTTAGAATATGTCACAAGCTGGAAAAAATTGCACGCGCAGCGTTAGACTTCCCGGAGCAGTTTATCTATGTATCTTCTTTTCTGTGGTGTTATACGAACGTATTTTCATTGTTTCAAACATTTTGTTGACGCTATTGTAAGTACTGTATAAATTTATATAATATAACTATTGATATAGTGACCAAATAATATGATTTTTAGTTGTTATCATGGGTGATAATAAAAAACACGAAAATAAAGCAACAAGAAAAAAGTATTTCACTATAAACTAAAATGCAAAGTGATTAGAAGATTAGAAACTGGTGAACGTCAATCTCAAATTGGTGCTGCATACTTTAATCGGCAACTGTAACTACGACAAGCTCTGCAACTAGAATTACCCGTTCTAGAAATAATACCATAGAGGAGATGGAAAAACGACTTTCTATATGGAATGACCACGAAATTGAACCCAATATCCCATTAAGCCAATCTAATATAATGAAAAAAAGCAAGAAGAATTTTTTTAATTACATTGAGGATGATGCAAGTGACACAAGTGAAACTTTCGTTGCAAGTCAATGATGGTCAAATAGATATCAAACATCGAAATAATCTTCATAGCATACAGATTACAGGAGGGGAAGCAAGCGGTGATTTGATAGTTAATAATAGTAATGGTAAAATACCTGACCAATTTTCTACCCATCTTATCCTAAGCCCATTATTTACATGATGAGCTAAACTCGTTTAACGCTGTTGCATATTACGCTCTACTTTCAGCCCCGTAGCGTGAAAATTCTTCAGCAGCGGCAAGGCATTCTACAGCAGGGGCCAGGCCATAGCAGAGTAGGGGGGGGGCAGAAAATAAATGCTACTAAGTAGAGCAAACAAGCAGAGGAGGACCAGACAAAACTCAGGGGCCCCGGCCCCCCTGGCCCCCACGCACGCTACGGGCCTGTCTACTTTGAAGGATCGTAAACTTTATGTGAACAAGAAATTAGTTACAACTATTGAAAAAATTGCTCTCCTATCACTCCCCCCCCATCCCAGGTCTTGGGCCTGGGTTCTGTTTCCCTGGTCCCAATGACCGCCTGTACCGCAAGTAATAATAATCGGCCTCTAACACTGCAGAAAATTGCCTGGAAAAATGCGCGAAAATTCTATTACAATAAAGAATTATTTTTTTAATAACTTTTTAATAGTAAATACATAATTTAGTTAAACATATTCAGAGTTCATATAATTTGGTAATTATTTATAATTTCAGCAAAGTATACAGCAGAGACGCTTCATGAATTATTGGACCACTTGCAAGACAGGTATGGACCTGTGGTCAGACTAAGGCTATCGACTCAGGTTGTTGTGGTGTCCGAGCCTAAAGATATTCAGACTGTCTACTGTAATGAAGGGAAATACCCGATAAAACCTGGACTCAAACTAATAGCAGAGTTTAACAAGAGAAATAACATAACAGATGACGTGGCTTTATTGTAAGTTGGCTTTATACTTTACTGTTTATTGTTGGTATCATACACAAGGTTGTGTTTGAATCTGTGCACGATGCGATTGTTCATATGCTGTTTCATTAGTCATTAGTCTGTTTTATAAGTCATAAGTCTGTTTTATAGCCAATAGTCGGTTTTATAAGTCATTTATTATTTAGCATTACATTTTTTATTAGCCATTTATCTGTCTTTTTTTATAGCCTTTTTATAAATGTGTCTGTAGCTCTGTGTATGTTAGTACTGTTACCCTGTAAATGTGTCTGTAACTCTGTAAATGTGTCTATAACTCTGTAAATGTGTCTATAACTCTGTAAATGTGTCTGTTACCCTGTAAATGGTAGCGTGTTACCGAGTCACTTCGAAAATTTGGGAACCATTGATCCAAGACAGAACTCTTTTTTTTCTAATGGTTTCGGACATAAAAGAGCCTATAGGCCTATATATGTTTAACGTAATAAAGACATTTATTACTTTACCCCCCCCTCCCTCTACTGCGTAATTCTATTTCACATCCTGGTATCATTGCGTGTCAAACTGCCCCACATTCTCCCCCCCCCCAACCCCGCCCCCCCCCCCCCACAGACGTTACGTAATTAGTGAAATTTCCTAGAGGGTATGGAAACGTACAAATAACCTAATTGACAATTTTTGTTTTTCTCTCCACGTATCTGTCTAGACAAGGCGAAGAATGGCGAGCCATGAGATCTATTTTAAACAAAACATTCCTCAAAGTTGACTCGGCGTCACTTTATCTGGAACAACAAAATGGAGTCGCTGATGATTTCGTCAACATTCTGGAAACACAAAAACTCTCGCCGGAAAAATTTCAGGATCTTTTATTTCGTTTCGCTTCTGAAAGTAATTATGTCACTTAGATTAAAATTTTTGTTACATTTTCTTTTTATTTTTTTGTTTAGTTTAGATGAAGCAGAAATATACTCGGGGGGGGGTAGGAAAGGAAAGGGCTGCCCATGGTTTGACCCCTACTGAGAGACACCCTCTCTCTCTACGGGCTTTATTCATGTCCTGGTGAAAGTTCCAAAGTCTATACGGTTTAAAAATGGATACCTGACATTTCGTCTGGGGAATCTGGGGAATCTGGCCATCTACATATGTCTTAGTGGGTTGCGAATTCTAAAAAAAAAAAAGCTTAATAAACCAGTGATGTAAGAGATAAACATGTCAACATTACATGGACTTTACACAAAAGAACAACAGCAAACAAACAAGTTAGGAATGCAAGCATATGTTTTTGTTTTAACTTTGTGATATAATAGGTTAGGGTGACCAAGAGTTATCCTCTTTTTTGGTCTCCTCACCCCCCCCCCACCAATCTTTTATTTTTAATCATAATACAATTTTAATCATTTTTTGCCCTGTCTGTCGGTTTCTGGTGTACATCGCATTTTTTTTGTGTTTTTGGAGAATTGGAAATCTATTATTATCAATTAACAATTCGAGGTTTAACTGATTTTGAAATTTCGAACATTTGTTTATAAAATTCGTTATTTTAAAACTATTAAGTCAATCAATTTAAATCTTATAGACAATGAAGATAATTACGTTTTTTTTTTTGTAAATGTTATCATAAGGGGAAACTGCAGAAAGAGAATATGAATGGCGCCATGTATAACGTTGGTCTGATATCGTGCAAGAGAAGTGATTTAATTAGAAACAGACTAGGGAGTGCAATATGGATGGGAAAAAGATTTAGATGAAGTGCGCACTCTACGTGCAAATAATTACTCTGGTGGTTTTCTGCATGTGTACGTGAAGTGTAAACATTGAGTTGGCAACAAGAATATTTTTTTTTGTTTTTTTCAATGTATTAGTGTACTCCTATTTCTTTGTCAAGATCCAGCCCGTAGCGTGCTGGGGGGGGGACTTGTTGTGCAGCACCCTCCCCCCCCTGCGTTTTGTCTGACCACCTCTGCTTGTTTGCTCTACATAGTAACATTTTTCCTGCTCCCCCTCCCCCTCCCCTGCTATTGGCCTGGCCCCCTGCTGTAGAATTTTCACGCTATGGAGCTGGTCAAGATCTATATTTTATTACTCAAAAATGGGTTCATGCGAGTTTCAAATTATTTAAAAAAAATAAAAAAATTGTAAGTTTGATATTGCCAAAGTCAGGATGTGCGCCTAATGCCATCTTTAAGTTACTTTTATCTTACAGGCATTGCTGTAGTAACATTTAATAAAAAGACTTGGATTGCTGAGTGAGAATCCGGATAAAGATTCTTTGGAGTTCATGCAAGCGGTAATAACTTCGTCTCACATGATTCGAAAAAGTTTATACGGGAAACCACCGTCTCTGAAATGGTTCAGAAGTTCAACATACAAAACCTATGAAGTCTGTGAGAGGTTAATGAGAAGGTAGGACACATTTGAGTATTTTAGATTGTTAAGAGTATTTTAGATTTTGATGAGTATTTTAGATTTTAATGAGAGTTTTAGATTTTGTTGAGAATTTTAGATTTTAATGAGAATTTTAAATTTTGTTGAGTATTTTAGATTTTGTTGAGTATTTTAGATTTTAATGAGTATTTTAAATTTTGTTGAGTATTTTAGATTTTGTTGAGTATTTTAGATTTTA
>JAGDYQ010000085.1:3603757-3638806 GCA_021962125.1 Bulinus truncatus | reverse complement strand
GTAAAGTATTGAAATGTCTGCAGATCATAGCGTTTGACACATTTTTTTAAAAAAAAACAAGGCTCTATACATGCCGGTGGACTTAGCGGAGGGATTATTTTGATATGATCTTCCCATAGCACTATTTTTAAAGGATTAAACCACAAAAAACGCATCAAATCGAATTTGCATCGAGGAATATGCATAAAATGGAAACTTTATATCTATCTATGTTAGAATATGTCACATGTTAGAATATGTCACATGTTAGAATATGTCACATGTTAGAATATGTCACATGTTAGAAGACGTCACATGTTAGAATAAATCACATGTTAGAATATGTCACATTTTAGAATATGTCACACATTAGAATATGTCACATGTTAGAATATGTCACATGTTATAATAAGTCACATGTTAGAATATGTCTGCAAGCTGGAAAAATTGCACGCGCAGCGTTCAGACTTCCCGGAGCAGTTTATCTATGTATCTTCTTTTCTGTGGTGTTATACGAACGTATTTTCATTGTTTCAAACATTTTGTTGACGCTATTGTAAGTACTACATATAAATTTATATAATATAACTATTGATATAGTGACCAAATAATATGATTTTTAGTTGTTATCATGGGTGATAATAAAAACACGAAAATAAAGCAACAAGAAAAAAGTATTTCACTATAAACTAAAATGCAAAGTGATTAGAAGATTAGAAACTGGTGAACGTCAATCTCAAATTGGTGCTGCATACTTTAATCGGCAACTGTAACTACGACAAGCTCTGCAACTAGAATTACCCGTTCTAGAAATAATACCATAGAGGAGATGGAAAAACGACTTTCTATATGGAATGACCACGAAATTGAACCCAATATCCCATTAAGCCAATCTAATATAATGAAAAAAAGCAAGAAGAATTTTTTTAATTACATTGAGGATGATGCAAGTGACACAAGTGAAACTTTCGTTGCAAGTCAATGATGGTCAAATAGATATCAAACATCGAAATAATCTTCATAGCATACAGATTACAGGAGGGGAAGCAAGCGGTGATTTGATAGTTAATAATAGTAATGGTAAAATACCTGACCAATTTTCTACCCATCTTATCCTAAGCCCATTATTTACATGATGAGCTAAACTCGTTTAACGCTGTTGCATATTACGCTCTACTTTCAGCCCCGTAGCGTGAAAATTCTTCAGCAGCGGCAAGGCATTCTACAGCAGGGGCCAGGCCATAGCAGAGTAGGGGGGGGGCAGAAAATAAATGCTACTAAGTAGAGCAAACAAGCAGAGGAGGACCAGACAAAACTCAGGGGCCCCGGCCCCCCTGGCCCCCACGCACGCTACGGGCCTGTCTACTTTGAAGGATCGTAAACTTTATGTGAACAAGAAATTAGTTACAACTATTGAAAAAATTGCTCTCCTATCATCACTCCCCCCATCCCAGGTCTTGGGCCTGGGTTCTGTTTCCCTGGTCCCAATGACCGCCTGTACCGCAAGTAATAATAATCGGCCTCTAACACTGCAGAAAATTGCCTGGAAAAATGCGCGAAAATTCTATTACAATAAAGAATTATTTTTTTAATAACTTTTTAATAGTAAATACATAATTTAGTTAAACATATTCAGAGTTCATATAATTTGGTAATTATTTATAATTTCAGCAAAGTATACAGCAGAGACGCTTCATGAATTATTGGACCACTTGCAAGACAGGTATGGACCTGTGGTCAGACTAAGGCTATCGACTCAGGTTGTTGTGGTGTCCGAGCCTAAAGATATTCAGACTGTCTACTGTAATGAAGGGAAATACCCGATAAAACCTGGACTCAAACTAATAGCAGAGTTTAACAAGAGAAATAACATAACAGATGACGTGGCTTTATTGTAAGTTGGCTTTATACTTTACTGTTTATTGTTGGTATCATACACAAGGTTGTGTTTGAATCTGTGCACGATGCGATTGTTCATATGCTGTTTCATTAGTCATTAGTCTGTTTTATAAGTCATAAGTCTGTTTTATAGCCAATAGTCGGTTTTATAAGTCATTTATTATTTAGCATTACATTTTTATTAGCCATTTATCTGTCTTTTTATAGCCTTTTTATAAATGTGTCTGTAGCTCTGTGTATGTTAGTACTGTTACCCTGTAAATGTGTCTGTAACTCTGTAAATGTGTCTATAACTCTGTAAATGTGTCTATAACTCTGTAAATGTGTCTGTTACCCTGTAAATGGTAGCGTGTTACCGAGTCACTTCGAAAATTTGGGAACCATTGATCCAAGACAGAACTCTTTTTTTTTCTAATGGTTTCGGACATAAAAGAGCCTATAGGCCTATATATGTTTAACGTAATAAAGACATTTATTACTTTACCCCCCCCTCCCTCTACTGCGTAATTCTATTTCACATCCTGGTATCATTGCGTGTCAAACTGCCCCACATTCTCCCCCCCCCAACCCCCCCCCCCCCCCCCACAGACGTTACGTAATTAGTGAAATTTCCTAGAGGGTATGGAAACGTACAAATAACCTAATTGACAATTTTTGTTTTTCTCTCCACGTATCTGTCTAGACAAGGCGAAGAATGGCGAGCCATGAGATCTATTTTAAACAAAACATTCCTCAAAGTTGACTCGGCGTCACTTTATCTGGAACAACAAAATGGAGTCGCTGATGATTTCGTCAACATTCTGGAAACACAAAAACTCTCGCCGGAAAAATTTCAGGATCTTTTATTTCGTTTCGCTTCTGAAAGTAATTATGTCACTTAGATTAAAATTTTTGTTACATTTTCTTTTTATTTTTTTGTTTAGTTTAGATGAAGCAGAAATATACTCGGGGGGGGGGGTAGGAAAGGAAAGGGCTGCCCATGGTTTGACCCCTACTGAGAGACACCCTCTCTCTCTACGGGCTTTATTCATGTCCTGGTGAAAGTTCCAAAGTCTATACGGTTTAAAAATGGATACCTGACATTTCGTCTGGGGAATCTGGGGAATCTGGCCATCTACATATGTCTTAGTGGGTTGCGAATTCTAAAAAAAAAAAAAGCTTAATAAACCAGTGATGTAAGAGATAAACATGTCAACATTACATGGACTTTACACAAAAGAACAACAGCAAACAAACAAGTTAGGAATGCAAGCATATGTTTTTGTTTTAACTTTGTGATATAATAGGTTAGGGTGACCAAGAGTTATCCTCTTTTTTGGTCTCCTCACCCCCCCCCCCCCACCAATCTTTTATTTTTAATCATAATACAATTTTAATCATTTTTGCCCTGTCTGGCGGTTCTGGTGTACATCGCATTTTTTTTGTGTTTTTGGAGAATTGGAAATCTATTATTATCAATTAACAATTCGAGGTTTAACTGATTTTGAAATTTCGAACATTTGTTTATAAAATTCGTTATTTTAAAACTATTAAGTCAATCAATTTAAATCTTATAGACAATGAAGATAATTACGTTTTTTTTTGTAAATGTTATCATAAGGGGAAACTGCAGAAAGAGAATATGAATGGCGCCATGTATAACGTTGGTCTGATATCGTGCAAGAGAAGTGATTTAATTAGAAACAGACTAGGGAGTGCAATATGGATGGGGAAAAAGATTTAGATGAAGTGCGCACTCTACGTGCAAATAATTACTCTGGTGGTTTTCTGCATGTGTACGTGAAGTGTAAACATTGAGTTGGCAACAAGAATATTTTTTTTTTGTTTTTTTCAATGTATTAGTGTACTCCTATTTCTTTGTCAAGATCCAGCCCGTAGCGTGCTGGGGGGGGGGGACTTGTTGTGCAGCACCCTCCCCCCCCCCGCGTTTTGTCTGACCACCTCTGCTTGTTTGCTCTACATAGTAACATTTTTCCTGCTCCCCCTCCCCCCCCCTCCCCTGCTATTGGCCTGGCCCCTGCTGTAGAATTTTCACGCTATGGAGCTGGTCAAGATCTATATTTTATTACTCAAAAATGGGTCATGCAGTTTCAAATTATTTAAAAAAAATAAAAAAATTGTAAGTTTGATATTGCCAAAGTCAGGATGTGCGCCTAATGCCATCTTTAAGTTACTTTTATCTTACAGGCATTGCTGTAGTAACATTTAATAAAAGACTTGGATTGCTGAGTGAGAATCCGGATAAAGATTCTTTGGAGTTCATGCAAGCGGTAATAACTTCGTCTCACATGATTCGAAAAAGTTTATACGGGAAACCACCGTCTCTGAAATGGTTCAGAAGTTCAACATACAAAACCTATGAAGTCTGTGAGAGGTTAATGAGAAGGTAGGACACATTTGAGTATTTTAGATTGTTAAGAGTATTTTAGATTTTGATGAGTATTTTAGATTTTAATGAGAGTTTTAGATTTTGTTGAGAATTTTAGATTTTAATGAGAATTTTAAATTTTGTTGAGTATTTTAGATTTTGTTGAGTATTTTAGATTTTAATGAGTATTTTAAATTTTGTTGAGTATTTTAGATTTTGTTGAGTATTTTAGATTTTAATGAGTATTTTAGATTTTAATGAGTATTTTAAATTTTGTTGAGTATTTTAGATTTTACTGAGTATTTTAAATTATGATTGATATTTAGTATTTAATTGAGTATTTTACATTTTCTTTTACACATTTCATTATAAAAAAATTCATCAACTCTCAAACATGAAATATATGATAAAATACATGAACAAATAAAACTAGGTCAGTGAGCTAATCCAATTCTATTGAACTAATCTCTGAGAGATAATCCATGCATGAAAACAGGGCAGCCAAGACTAATCCATGTATCAATGTATTGAGATCATGTGAGCCGATCAAAAAAAAAATAATGTGCAAATAACATGTTTGTTAGGCGCCTTGCTTGTCACGTTACCTAAAGATGTTTACTGATTGCACCCTTCTTCAGGCCTCAATGTGTTTTGAATGTATACAATTTCATTCAGTATGGTATATGCAATGAATAGTCCTGAAACTGTAATACAATAAGCGCCCATCTCAAAAAAAAAAAACAGCAATGAATACAGCCTTTCACTCAGTGATCATCCGTGTGACATATCCATTCTTAATGCCTCTTCCCTGAGACTATCTATCTTCTGAGAACACACTTTGAGGCCAGCACGAGAAACTTAGGACGCCAGACTGAGAGGCTGACCTCATGACTGCTTGGAGTCCTCCGTGAGACTACCAAGCTTGCCGTGACCGTCCACTTAACGTCTCCACAGGGTCATGTGATCCTTGACCAATCACTAACACGCTCTCCCGATCATACCCGTCACAAAAGCTTGACCTTAGTAGACAACATGTCACTTCACCAGCACACTAAACATTCAACCATAAGGGGAATAATACACATAACAAATCAAGGGGTGGTAAGTAGGGTTATGATATAAGTCACTGCCCTTGCTGATACTCTAATGCTTACATTACAAGCCCTCACTTTACCATTCATTTAGATTTATTTGTTTCCATGTACAAAATAAATTCTCGTCAAATAGTACATTTAAACATCAATAAATTGTTTATGATTTGATCGAAATAGGGCTGACTCTTAAGTTAACCTTTTCATGTCCAGTTTAAATGAATACGTTTTTTTTTCAAACAAATGTTTGATTATCTAAGAGTACACCGTAATTAAAACACCATACTCATTCAACGCTTTGAGCCTACCACAGATATTATGATGTGCCAACGTAGAATGCTCATTGCTTTTAAGACTACCAAATATTGAATAACGGATTTAAATACCTCAATTACTAAAAAAAAAACAATATCGGTTAGAAAAAAAACATCCGATTATCCGCCATTGTATCGTTTCCATAGCAAGCAGATGAGCAGGCTGGCCTTTTTTTCAAGATTTACTCTTGAACAGAAAAGATACACAGCAATGTTTCAGAAATGATGGAATCAGCAAAATATTTTTTTTTTAAACGAAGCGAAGATATTTTAAATAAAATGGACTTTGCTGTTGCCCAGTGTCGGAATTTAGAGCTTATTGGGAGAACAAAATATCTTAATTTGGCGACTAGAATGCAATATATAATATGCCTCATCGTGTTTGTATTATTTTTCATGCAATATGTATTATGTCTGTTTCATACAATATGCATGCTGTTTCATGCGATATGTATAATATTTGTTTCATATAATTTGTATCATGTTTTTTCATAAAATTTATTTGTGTTATGTTTCATACAATTTGTATTATGTTTCATGCAATTTGCATTATATTTCAAATAGTGTGTAGTATATTTTTTATGGTGTGCATTCTGTTTCCATCAGCGTGTAATTATGTATTCTGACAATGTATATTATATATCATTCATTGTGTATTATGTTTTATACAGTCAGCATCTTATTTCATAGAATATCAGGAATGCATGTTGCAGAGGCCAGACGAGTTTTGGAAGTCGAAATTCAACAAGGTATATTCAATGAAGGTGAACCAAACTTGCTGTACTCTTTACTTTCTGAGAGCAATTTGACGTCAGATGAGGTCAGCAGCATTGTATTGGGGCTGTACAAGGGCGGAACTGAAACAGTAAGTGAATAAGGTTTAAACAAAAGTCAACTCTTATTGAATACACCGATTACAGTTAATAATGTGGCGATTCTACAGAAGTGGAAATCAAATATTGGTATTCGAATATTTGAATAATTTTCCCCCACGTTACGAGCCTTCAGCCAATTTATTGGAAATCAATTTAACTTGATTTCGAGCATTCCATAAAGTCTGTTATTTCTATTTATCAAGTTCAGGTAAAGCATTATGTTTGGAAGTTTATAGAAGTATCGATATTTGCAAAGTAATCGGTAAACATATTGGAATAGTCCCATTACACCAATACATTTTTTTCTTACTCTATTAACACATTGTTTGTTTATTTACTCACCAGACAACTAGAAATCTTCTAGCCTTCTTATACAATCTTGCTAAAAATCCGGAAAAGCAAGAAAAATTAAGAAGGGAAATTTTAGAGGTCATAGGTCGCAACGGGCCATTGACAGCCCAGTGTTTGTCACAGATGGTTTATTTGAAAGCTGTCCTCAAAGAATCTTTCAGGTATGAAGTGAGACGCTTTAGGTAAAGATGAAATTATTAAAGGCAATGCTCCCCAGTTACAAGCAATATTTACAGGTTAAACTACATTATTTCAGGTTAAACTACATTATTTCAGGTTACAGTAAATTATTTCAGGTTAAAGTACATTATTTTAGGTTAAACTACATTATTTACAGGTTAAAGTACATTGTTTCAGGTTAAACTACGTCATTTACAGGTTAAACTACATTATTTCAGGTTAAACATCATTATTTCAGGTTAAACTACCCTTTACCTATTGGCAACATGAGAATTCTACCGGTCAGGGTGACACTAGGAGGCTATGATGTCCCCGCAGGTGTGAGTAAATTAAAACTAACTCAGCGAACGTCAAAAGCAGGCACCATATGTCATTGTCGCATACAATTTTTTTTATATTTGTGTGTTCATGGAAGCTTACAACAAAAAAAAAACTAATTTCCCATGTATAACTTTTCTTCCAAGCTCGCTCACAACTAAACAAAACCCGATATCAAATAGTTCTCACAGTGAGGGGCGCGGTCTCCTGTTGGGTCGCAGTCCTCAAAAGTTTTAATATTACTTAATCATAATTAAATACTTTTAATTTTAGTCTTTCTTTTTTTCATCATTTATTATTATTATTATTATTATTATTATTATTACTAGCTGCACCTTGCAAAACCTTTGCATAGGGTTATATCCCCTTAGGTTTGATCGGTAGGCTAGGTTATTTTTGGTTTCGGGCAGATCCGATTGTTTTCATGGTTGTATTTTAAACTGGAATACTGTTGTATTAATTCTTTACTTTCGATTTAACGCAGAACCCTTATAGCTATTATATTATTAGATTATTATTATTATTTACATGAGGATACCTTAATGTTTCGCAAACTTTTGAGAACCAACGTAATGTGGATGTGCTAAAAATAGATCATTTACTGTTCATTTTCAACGCTCGTTGTATTTTCTGGAATAATTTTCAGACTCCAATATTTTTGTTCAACAAAAGAACGTGCAGGACACATTTTGAAAACCCCTTCCAGTTTCTACCAGAGAGGTGGCTGAGATCAGAAGAAAACACAAAGAAAGATTCAGCACACAGTATGATTGTTTTACCATTTGGCCACGGCGTCAGAAACTGTATTGGCCAGAGATTCGCTCGTCAAGAAATTTTTCTAGCGGTAGTCAAGGTAACAGTTCTGACCCTTAACCTTTTACTTTCATCCTAAACTTTTCTATAAACTGTCGTATAAATTACTGTCATTTTATTTGAAGTTTTTTCTTGCTATATGAATTATGTAATAAATTGCTGAATTATTTATCTAATGAAACTAAATTAGTCGTGCAAATAAAGACAAAAATGAACCCAATAGCATGACATTTATTATATTTTTTATAACATGTTATTAAAATAAAAATGTGGTAATGTAGTGAGCATTGAGACCAGCTCCAGGAAGTATATTATGAAATAGAAGAGCTAGGATGTTAAAATTCCGGAGGTGAATTTTTAAATAACCGGTGTAGAGGTTACACTTTTTAGAGCATTTTCGAAAAAAAATGCTCTATTGTCCCCGTTTTGTCTGTCTGTCAGCACCCTAGATCTCAACAACCATAAGTCCTAGACCCATGATGTATATATCATTTTGTAGGTCTTGGCCTGCCAAGAAATGCCTTTTTCCATTTCGCGATCTGACCTCTCAGGGCCGTAAAAGGGGCCTTATAATGTACTGTTTTTTTTTACTATATAAGCTATATTAATAATGGACCGCCCTTTATCTCAGCAACCATAAGTCCTAGACCCATGATGTATATATCATTGTGTAGGTCTTGGCCTGCCAAGTGTACATCAAAAGTCCATTTCGCGATTTGACCTCTCAGGCCAAAATATAAGAGTTTTTTATGTACCGTTTTGCTTATATTTTAAATATAAATAATAAAAGCCAATCAAAGGGGCGTAATCATATTTATTTTTGTAACAGTTATTCAACATGACTTACTTCCCGTACTTTACATAAAATAACAATTGACGAGTTTTCGGACGATTAAATGACTACAATTTAGAATGTTTCAATTATGAGTCCTAATTCAGTGACCACAAACCACTTGTAGTTAGATTTAAGAGAAAAAAATTTTGTTTTCAAATATAAAGAAACGTCCTTTTAATATCTTTTTTCAGATATATGCATTACACAATTGAATTTATAAACATTTCCAAAATTTACAAATATTTACTGAAAGATAACAAACGTACTGATACATAACATGAAAATGCGCTAACACGTCCTGTGTCCAGAATGGAACAGGCTTAATTGCTTGTTCTTCCTATAACCGGTTACTGACGAAATGGTTTTTTTTACATATTATCTGTCATAAGAAATATATCTCCATCCATATATTTGTTATGGGGGACCAAGGAAATTTTTCAGGCTGAAGTCCTTGCTATATCTCCCGTGTTGCCTCCATGGCCATTGCACTATCGGCTATGGTGGGGATGAAAGAAGGGCACAATAAAAACCGTCCCATTGGTGGTGTATAGGATTTAAGAGATTTCATCTCATCCCTACAGGGACTTGACACACTGTCGACCGGAGATCCTGGGTTCGAACCTCAGTGAGAACCTTGGGATTTTTTCAGGTCCTGGTGTAAGTTCCCGAGTCCCAACCAACTAACCACTATGTCGAGGTTACAGATAATGATTTCAATAAATCCATGAATCCATTGGCGAATATTTTCCCCAGTTGTTTGAAGCATTGTGTGCCTCGCTACCATGTACACCGGAAATACACTCACTGTAACCATTAGCAACACTAAGTTGAAGGGTCGGGTGTGTGGGGGGGGGCCCATTAGTTATTTGCAGGATTGTGTTTTCAAGTGTCTTGCTATAATTCTAGTCAACTTATTGGGGGGGAGGGGTGGGAGGTAAAAAACCAAAAAGATTTTTAAATATTTACACTTCCGGACTTCATGAATTTGTGTTATTTTAGGTTATATCACTAGTTTTATCTCAACGAGTGTTATTTAAATTTAAACAGGGCCGGTGTTAGGGCCTTTAGGATGCTTGCGAGGCCCTTCTTCTAACTCTTAAAAAAAAATTGTGACAAGAGCCATGACTGACCTTGATATGCTAAATGTCAATAGCGGGGCCCCTGTCAGGCGCGGGGCCCAATTTGGTTCAATCGGCATATGGCCGGGCCCTGAATGTAAATATTCAATGAACTAAAATGTTTATCTTATAATGTTGATGTTTTGTTTTTTTTTTTGGTCCACTTCTGTGTAGGTATTACAGAGATTTAAAATGGACCTTGACCCTGATAACGGTGACACCAAATTTATTTATAAACTCTTCATCGAACCAGAGAGACCTATTTTATTCAGATTGACTAGAATTCGATAGATCAATGTCGTGGCTTCGTCAGTTGTGGATAAAAATATTGCTCAATAGTACTAACTGCCCATCACATTGAACAAATCGTTCCATTGAAAGAGATTCAAACATTGTATCATAGCTAACTCCAGATGATGATTGAGTGTGACATATTTTTTCGTGCAGTTGACCTGGTGAACTATTTATGGACTTCGTGAACAATGTATGGTACTAGTTATGGCAGTGTTCTGCGAAAGGGAAAGGGGGGATTTTATTGTTTAAAGGGGGGAGGGGAGGGGGCAATTAATAGATTTTTAATTTCGAGTCATCATTCCCGGTGAACCATTCATTTTTTTTAAAATATTGAACAATATGCAACTAGCGTCAGAACTCTCTAGTTATACCAATACATGGCACATATCTGGGTAGCTTACATTTCAACACTGACCTACTGTATATCGTAAATCAAGGTATCAGCGCTGCAATAAATTATTTCTTCTGTTACAACTTAGTGGGACAAAAAAAAGTTAGTAGTTATTTTGTGTATTGATTTACTTAGTATGAAATATTGCCTGTAGAGATTTTTTTTTTTTAAAAAGAAGAATTTCTTTTATTCGAAAAGATTATTTGAAATCCGTTTAATGCGATACTTGAGAAGTCAATATCAGTACAGATTGAACAAAAGCTTTTAATTGATTAGCTTTTTCTCGTGATCCGCCAATTATAAATAAGTATGAACGATTGTTTCGAATGTATACTTCTTGTATTTGCATTTTTTGTTCAATAATATTTTAAAATAAGTTTCTTTTTATAACCAACAAACAATTATGTATAAAAGAGTCAAAATAAAATTACATTTTATGATGTCATGTCAAATTTAATTTGGAATCAGCTTCACTGCTTCAGTATTAACGAAATGATGCAAATATAAATTGAAACTCATCGTTGTTCATTGTATTCTGATATGTATATTTTTTAACATAATTATTTTTATGACAAACTTTAAATAAAGTTATCACTAATTTTATTTCTTATGTTTCATTTTAAATACACATTTATAAATTCATAAACGCACAAACACACAAACAATAAAGTCATATACACACATAGCACATAAACACATACACACACAAACAATAAAGTCATATACACACATACACACATAGCACATAAACACATACACACACAAACAATAAAGTCATATACACACATAACACATAAACACACAAACAATAAAGTCATATACACACATACACACATAACACATAAACACACAAACAATAAAGTCATAAACACATAAACATAGAAATTGAAAGACTGGCCAATAAACATATATTCCTAGCAGACATTGGACGGATGGCCGAGTGGTGCAGATGATCGACTGTCGAGTTGAGTTGAGAGTCCTGGGTTCGATACTCATTGAGAACCTACTAGGGAATTTTCCCCAGGTCTTAGTGAAAGCTGATGTTAAGTCCCACAAGTCCACCCAGCTGTAAATGGGTACCTGACTAAAGTTGGGGAAGTAAAGGTGGCTGGGCGTTGTGCTAACCACACAATCCCTTTATATGCTGAGGTTATTGAAACAGATGAATTATGTCCCTTTGAAGTTAATGGGACTTTTCTTGAATATTTACAAAATTAGAAAGTAATTTTTTCCCCCCAATATCGCTTAAAAAATTAAAATGGAAGTTAAAAAAAAAATTAATAAGAAACAAGCATATAATGAGATCTGAAGAAGAGTTTTGACCGTGGTAACATTTTCACTGTTGAACAGTACACATACAATGATAACAACGATAACAAATCATTTTGTGAAGAATAACAAATAATTATTATATATAAAAGCAATGATGTTTAATAACAAACATATTTATACTGTCATGTGGTGTGCATATTCAATAGTCTCATATAAGGATGGATCCCAGCATAAATTTTAAATGCTAAAATAATATATAATAACTAGTTCAATCAAGATTTCGTGACCAGACGTAATAAATACATATTGAGACTGGTTCATATGAAACTGCACATAACTCAGGAATGGATAGTCGTATTAGGGCAACCCTGTTTTATACTGTTGCTTATTTCATTCTTAGTTTCATCACTAAAGGAAGGGGGTACGGTTGGGAGGGGGGAGGGGGCGGGGCTGCGAACTCAAGGGAAATACTACAAATCAATGGTTAATCTTCCTTCCTATCACAGTTATCTATATTTCTCTTATTTCATAACTGTGCTGTGTCTAGACACAAGTCATGTATTCAACATTGGAGGCTACAAGTACAAGGAATTCATTGAACAAGGGAGCAGCACTCTGTTTCACCTAACGGATAGCAAGACGGTGTTATTAACATAAACTAATCATCACTATTATTATACTGCATTGCAAATTTTTTATAATAATTCAATTGGATATAAATGCACGCTATAAACAAATATTATTAGTAAAAAAAAGAGTCACTTCCAAATCAAAGATCCTATTTATACTACATGAGCAGTTAAATTAAAGTGAAAAGTTTACATAAAGCTACTGAACTACTACACATCAAACAACTCATTTACATAATATACATAGTAATATCAAAATAAATAGGTTTACATAATATACATAGTAATATCAAAATAAATAGGTTTATCGTAAAAAAAAATTAGAAATCTTTTAATTTCAACAGATGTAGACATATATAACTGAAAAATAAATATTTACACAAGTCTTAGCAATGAATGGACATCAAATGAAGTTTTGTTTCCAAGTAAATTTGACCTAATGAATTAATCGATCTTTTTGAATTTAAATTGAATGGGTCTCTGGGCTTCAATGAAAGGTTTGTACATGAACTTCATAGGGGCTGATTCGGGCTGAGTATCAATTATAAGTCGTTGTAACACCTGGAACGAAATGTGAGATGAATGTTTGAAAATCAGGAAAATATTGCGTCACCCAGATCTGTTATTGGGTTTAGGATGGGGGGCCCATGTACTTTAAGAGATGTTTGAGGGCCCTACGTACTTTGAGAGATGTTTGGGGCCCCTATGTCATTTAATAGATGTTTGAGGGCCTTATGTACTTTATGAGATGTTTGGCGCCCCTATGTACTTTAAGAGATGTTTGGAGCCCTATGTACTTTAATAGATGTTTGAGGGCCTTATGTACTTTATGAGATGTTTGGCGCCCCCATGCACTTTAAGAAATGTTTGAGGGCCCTATGTACTTTAAGAGATGTTTGAGGGCCCTATGTACTTTAAGAGATGTTCGATGGACCTATCTAGAGACTTTAAGTGATGTTTGATTGCCCTAGACAAAAAAATCTATTGGTAACATATGCATCATATTTAAAAGCAATTAGTACTCTATGGGGATTTGCCCTTTGGAAGTGGGAGTCATTGGTAGTGGAAGTCATTGGTAGTGTGAGTCATTGGTAGTGGGAGTCATTGGTAGTGGCAGCCATTGGTAGTGTAAGTCATTGGTAGTGTGAGTCATTGGTAGTGGGAGTCATTGGTAGTGTGAGTCATTGGTAGTGGGGGTCATTGGTAGTGGGAGTCATTGATAGTGGGAGTCAATGGTAGTGGGAGTCAATGGTAGTGGCAGCCATTGGTAGTGTGAGTCATTGGTAGTGTGAGTCATTGGTAGTGGGAGTCATTGGTAATGGCAGCCATTGGTAGTGTGAGTCATTGGTAGTGTGAGTCATTGGTAGTGGGAGTCATTGGTAGTGTGAGTCATTGGTAGTGGGAGTCATTGGTAGTGGGAGTCATTGGTAGTGGGAGTCAATGGTAGTGGGAGTCAATGGTAGTGGGAGTCATTGGTAGTGTGAGTCATTGGTAGTGGCATTCATTGGTAGTGGGAGTCATTGGTAGTGTGAGTCATTGGTAGTGGGAGTCATTGGTAGTGGCATTCATTGGTAGTGTGAGTCATTAGTAGTGTGAGTCATTGGTAGTGGAAGTCATTGGTAGTGTGAGTCATTGGTAGTGGGAGTCATTGGTAGTGTGAGTTTGGTAGTAGCCTATATTGCTCATCCATAAGAACGGCCCCGGTGTCATCTAAGTAGATGCAGATTTATCTCAACCGTTTGAAGAGATGGATATATTGACCCACCTTCACAGCTGCCAGGTAAATTTCTTGGACAGCAAATCTTCGACCAATACAGTTTCTTGGTCCGTGGCCAAACGGTAAAACAATCATATTGTGAGCTGAATCTTTCTTTGTGTTTTCTTCTGATCTCAGCCACCTCTCTGGCAGGAATTGATTGGGGTCCTCAAAATTCAGCCTGGCTGGTCTTTGGTTGAACAAAAAAATTGGCACCTGATGATAAGATTGAATGAGAAAATAAACGTCAATCAATAGTTTTAATAATTTTTTTTTTTAATAAAGTAAATCACTAGGAAGCCATTTAAGCAGGGTCAGCATTTCATTTTCGGGAACCCCTCGTCAAAGTGCTGTTGAAGCCATCGCTTTTTAAACCTCTCTGACGAATACGTCATTATAGCCAGAAGTCCTAAACAAATGCTCAGATTCTCCACCTTTGTTGTGGATCGTCAGACTTATGGTGGGGTAGGCCTGTCAGAATGTGAGACTCGACTATAGCATTTCTTTCAGCAATGGTGATAATAAACATCACTTGAGTAGCAACATGGTTCAGAAAAAAATTTTTTTTTTTTGCAATGACAACGGATTAAGCTTTAAATTTCTATCGGACTAAGGGAAATATAAGTTAGGAGGGTGGGGGATGGGGGGGGAGGTTATCATCCTGGCTTGTCTGTCCATGAGAACGACCCACATTAAAGAGCCCAGTAAGCCCCACAGTGAGGGTGTGTTTATGTTGCTGTGCAGCAAAAATACGGAAATAAGCCCCAAACTTTTTCCCGGACTCATTAAGACAGTTCATTGATTACATAAAGAAATCCCCCCACCCCTCTAATATTATGTTGGAGGTGAGCCTCAGAATTAATCCTTGCAATCTCTAGTAGACACACACCATCCAGCAATCTCTAGTAGACACACACACACCATCCAACAATCTGTAGTAGACACACACACCATCCAGCTATCTCTAGTAGACACACACACCATCCAGCAATCTCTAGTAGACACACACACCATCCAGCAATCTCTAGTAGACACACACCATCCAGCAATCTCTAGTAGACACACACACCATCCAGCAATCTCTAGTAGACATACACACCATCCAGCAATCTCTAGTAGACACACACACCATCCAGCTATATCTAGTAGACACACACACAATCCAGCAATCTCTAGTAGACACACACACCATCCAGCTATCTCTAGTAGACACACACACCATCCAGCTATCTCTAGTAGACACACACACCATCCAGCAATCTCTAGTAGACACACACACCATCCAGCAATCTCTAGTAGACACACACACCATCCAGCAATCTCTAGTAGACACACACACCATCCAGCAATCTCTAGTAGACACACACACCATCCAGCAATCTCTAGTAGACACACACACCATCCAGCAATCTCTAGTAGACACACACACACCATCCAGCAATCTCTAGTAGACACACACACCATCCAGCAATCTCTAGTAGACACACACACCATCCAGCAATCTCGAGTAGACACACACACCATCCAGCAATCTCTAGTAGACACACACACCATCCAGCAATCTCTAGTAGACACACACACCATCCAGCAATCTCTAGTAGACACACACACCATCCAGCAATCTCTAGTAGACACACACACCATCCACCAATGTCTAGTAGACACACACACCATCCAGCAATCTCTAGTAGACACACACACCATCCAGCAATCTCTAGTAGACACACACACCATCCAGCAATCTCTAGTAGACACACACACCATCCAGCAATCTCTAGTAGACACACACACCATCCAGCTATCTCTAGTAGACACACACACCATCCAGCAATCTCTAGTAGACACACACATCATCCAGCATTCTCTAGTAGACACACACACCATCCAGCAATCTCTAGTAGACACACACACCATCCAGCAATCTCTAGTAGACACACACCATCCAGCAATCTCTAGTAAACACACACACCATCCAGCAATCTCTAGTAGACACACACACCATCCAGCTATCTCTAGTAGACACACACACCATCCAGCAATCTCTAGTAGACACACACACCATCCAGCAATCTCTAGTAGACACACACACCATCCACCAATGTCTAGTAGACACACACACCATCCAGCAATCTCTAGTAGACACACACACCATCCAGCAATCTCTAGTAGACACACACACCATCCAGCAATCTCCTAGTAGACACACACACCATCCAGCAATCTCTAGTAGACACACACCATCCAGCAATCTCTAGTAGACACACACACCATCCAGCAATCTGTAGTAGACACACACACCATCCACCAATGTCTAGTAGACACACACACCATCCAGCAATCTCTAGTAGACACACACACCATCCAGCAATCTCTAGTAGACACACACACCATCCAGCAATCTCTAGTAGACACACACACCATCCAGCAATCTCTAGTAGACACACACACCATCCAGCTATCTCTAGTAGACACACACACCATCCAGCAATCTCTAGTAGACACACACATCATCCAGCATTCTCTAGTAGACACACACACCATCCAGCAATCTCTAGTAGACACACACACCATCCAGCAATCTCTAGTAGACACACACCATCCAGCAATCTCTAGTAGACACACACACCATCCAGCAATCTCTAATAGACACACACACCATCCAGCAATCTCTAGTAGACACACACACCATCCAGCTATCTCTAGTAGACACACACACCATCCAGCAATCTCTAGTAGACACACACATCATCCAGCATTCTCTAGTAGACACACACACCATCCAGCAATCTCTAGTAGACACACACACCATCCAGCTATCTCTAGTAGACACACACACCATCCAGCAATCTCTAGTAGACACACACACCATCCAGCAATCTCTAGTAGCACACACACACCATCCACCAATGTCTAGTAGACACACACACCATCCAGCAATCTCTAGTAGACACACACACCATCCAGCAATCTCTAGTAGACACACACACCATCCAGCAATCTCTAGTAGACACACACACCATCCAGCAATCTCTAGTAGACACACACACCATCCAGCAATCTCTAGTAGACACACACACCATCCAGCAATCTGTAGTAGACACACACACCATCCAGCTATCTCTAGTAGACACACACACCATCCAGCTATCTCTAGTAGACACACACACCATCCAGCAATCTCTAGTAGACACACACACCATTCAGCAATCTCTAGTAGACACACACCATCCAGCAATCTCTAGTAGACACACACACCATCCAGCAATCTCTAGTAGACACACACACCATCCAGCAATCTCTAGTAGATACACACACCATCCAGCAATCTCTAGTAGACACACACACCATCCAGCAATCTCTAGTAGACACACACACCATCCAGCAATCTCTAGTAGACACACACACACCATCCAGCAATCTCTAGTAGACACACATACCATCCAGCAATCTCTAGTAGACACACACACCATCCAGCAATCTCTAGTAGACACACACACCATCCAGCAATCTGTAGTAGACACACACACCATCCAGCTATCTCTAGTAGACACACACACCATCCAGCAATCTCTAGTAGACACACACACCATCCAGCAATCTCTAGTAGACACACACCATCCAGCAATCTCTAGTAGACACACACACCATCCAGCAATCTCTAGTAGACATACACACCATCCAGCAATCTCTAGTAGACACACACACCATCCAGCAATCTCTAGTAGACACACACACACCATCCAGCAATCTCTAGTAGACACACACCATCCAGCAATCTCTAGTAGACACACACCATCCAGCAATCTCTAGTAGACACACACACCATCCAGCAATCTCTAGTAGACACACACACCATCCAGCAATCTCTAGTAGACACACACACCATCCAGCAATATCTAGTAGACACACACACCATCCAGCAATCTCTAGTACACACACACACCATCCAGCAATCTCTAGTAGACACACACACCATCCAGCAATCTCTAGTAGACACACACACACCATCCAGTGAAGGCCTCTGGGGGAAGCAATTAATGCAACCGCCCCATTTCAAGGAGGGGGGGGGGAGGATCTGAAATGAGGGCGGTATTTAAGGTATATTTAGCTCTAGATACCACCTATGACCGTCACCTGGAGACCCGCCTACTGCTGAGGCCGCCTCTGCATCGCCTATTAGTTAATTCGTTACATATTGATAATAATTGTCTTCGAGTTAATCTGTATAACGTTATATTGTAACAGATGTTTTTTTAAAGAGATTTTTTTATGAAATTAAAATATTCATAAAGATTTTTATTAAAAAATAAACAAAACCTAACAACCAAATATAATTTTATATCAGACTACTGTAACGTGAATGTACTTGTCTGGGGGGGGGGGGAGGGGGTATTCCATCACACATACACACACACACTTACACACTGTCACTCCGGGACAACTACCAAGACAATTAAAAGTACTTACACCGGCAGGTACATTGAATCCACCTAGAGTGACGTCAACAGGTAAAATTCTTGTGTTTGCAATAGGTGTGGGGTAGTTTAATCTAGTTGCATGTGATAAAATATTTGAAAATTAATAAAAAAAATGCATTTTTTCACCGATGGAAACGGCACAAATGATAATTATTGGCTGTCTTAGAAAAACGGAAACTTTTGAACAACCAAAATAAAAATAGAACAAAAAGTCAACAAAAGTAGAAGAGCTCCAACGCAAAGTCAACAAAAGTAGAAGAGATCCAACAAAAAGTCAACAAAAGTAGAGATCCAACAAAAAACAAGAAATCCAACGAAATTTGAGGAATTCAACCAAAACAAAAAAAAATGTATTGACAGCAATCAAACCATTAAAACCTACAATTTGCTAATTAAGAGACAGTTACCCAAATTGTATTATTGTTTACATTCATTCAGCCACCCAACCTTATTTTGCCTGAATAACTCAAGCGCTGTTCAATAGATTCTTTCAAATCTAATTTTTTATCCTTAATAAACAATACTCGATTGAAGATCGAGATGCATGTTCGCTTCACCTGGAACAATCCCCCCCCCCTTCCACTATGTACAGTTTTACCTGAAAGATTCTTTGAGTGTAGCCTTTAAGTAAACCATCTGAGACAAAGCTTTTGCGGTCAACGGTCCATTACGACCAATGATGCTCAGAATCTCATTTCTCAATATTGTTTGCTTCTCTGGATTCTTGGCCAGATTGTATAGGAAAACTTGAGAATACTTGGCCGTCTACCAGTCAAAAAGAAAAAAAAATATGAATACGGTAAAGATTAGCGAAAGATGGATTTAAAAAATTAAAATAAATATATAAATTCACGATTTTTTAAAAGAAACGTTTGAACTCGTGTTATTTGTGCATCAGTTGACAGCATTTGTATCCCAATAAAATGAATCAATCTTTAGAACTCTCGAAAATGTATATGGTTCATTTATTTCCAAGTATAATTTTTTTGTTGCGCTCATAAGCTGCAGTAAGATAATAAAATATTTGCTTGTAATATTTGTTGTAATGAAAGATGGTGTTGCAATGTGCACAGTAAATATGAAAGACGTGATTTTTATCGATTACACTCAATACAGTTGAATCAATTTATTGGAAACACTGGGCCTACAGTGCGAGATATCTCCGGTATTCTAGGAGCTCCTTTACGGGGAGAGTAATTGGATTAGCAGGGCCCATTTCAAACATTTTAAAGTACCCCCCCACCCCACCAATGTTGTTAATCATGCCAATGCATTCAAGTGGAAAACGCATATTGTATTGTATTGTATTGTATTGTATTGTATTGTGTTGTGTTGTGTTGTGTTGTGTTGTATTGTATTGTATTGTATTGTATTGTATTGTATTGTGTTGTGTTCTGTTGTGTTGTGTTGTGTTGTGTTGTGTTGTGTTGTGTTGTATTGTATTGTATTGTATTGTATTGTACTGTACTGAATTGTATTGTATTGCATTGTATTTTTTTTTAATGTTAGATGATAAAAAAGTTTTAAAGGGCAGTTCATTTTAATTTATGTTCCTCCTTTTAGGGGAGGGGGGTCTGCGCAAGTGAGACAGACAATGTTTAAAAATGCTAAAGCGTTATCCGGGGGGGGGGGGGGGTCGTAATAAAAATAAAGCGTTATGTTAATTATTGAATGACCTGTTGATTTCTAGAAAGTTGAACGTTTTTTTGATGAAAGTTGTTTATTACAAAAATAAAGTGTATTTTGTGATGAGGCTGTATATTGTTTGACTTGTTTTGCTGTTGTTTGAAAGGTGTGTTTTATATTTCAAAATTGTTGTAAGCTTTTAATAATAATATTATTGTATACTTTGTAATGAAATTGCTACTTTTTGTGATCAAAAGCAAAAGATGGTGTTGAAAGTTAAATATTACAATTTAACTTACCGAATCAGTGCCGGCACTGTACAGGGATGTCATGATATCACTCACATCTTCAAGGGTTAAATTTTTCTCAGAAAGTAGAGAAAAAAGTAAGTTTGGCTCATCTTCATTGAATTCACCTGCCTTCATTTCATTATCTATAGATTTTCTCGCTTGTGAGATGTGACCCAATGACACTCTGTTTAAAAATGGAAAATTGTAGGCACAATGAAATATTGTGTAAAAGTCTATTTCATTTATTTATGTTACTTCATCTATATAAATAATAGCGGTGTGGGTTCTGCGTTAAATCAAAAGTAAAGAATTAATACAACAGTATTCCAGTTTAAAATACAATCATGAAAAAATCGGATCTGCCCGAAACCAAAAAATAACCTAGCCTACCTATCAAGCCAAGGGGGTATAATTCTATGAATCGGTTTTGCAGGGTACAGTTAGTATTTTAATAAAAATCGTATCAATGCATCTATACAGTATGTTAATACTGAATGTAGTGAAAGATGTTTTGATCATGTAAAGGATTAAGGGGGCGTTCAGTTAATCATATGACGTTTTGAGGCGGGGGGAGTACATTTTTTTGAAATTTTTGGGTTATACTATATGTGATCAGCCCCTTTATTTCCAATAAAAAAGGTTTTAGTTTAATTTAAGTTACTTAGAATTTACTTCAGTGAATGACTTCTGACATGTTGTGTTTATTTTTTTTTAAAAAGCAAATAAACATTACAAACAATTTTATATTTATCATCATGTTTATTATCATGTTTATCCTCTTGTTTATCATCATGTTTATTATCATGATATTTGGATGAGAGCCACTGCAATGTAATGGGCAACTTGTCTTGGTGTCGTCTACAGGATCTTGTTGGGTCTCTAATTTATCACCTTCGTTAATACTTCATAATATGTCCGCATTCTTTAAGATTAACATCCCAACTGCCTCTTGAACATCACGCACCAAATGACACTTGTGAAAAACTCGCACATAGAAACACAGCGTTACGCAATTCACAAACTAATGCACAACAGCGAAACACTTCAAATATCCAATCAGTAATAGGAATAATGTATTCATAAAAACAAAATAATATAAATTTATCCATCAAATCTATAAAAAGAATGAAGATAAAATAATAATAAAGTCCAGACAAATAGTATAGTCACCAACATGGGCGTCGCTAGGAATTTTTCCAGGGGGTGGGGCAAAAATTTTCCTGGCCCCGGGGGGAGGGGCAAATAACAACTTTATGACATTTTTTTAAATGTAAGGGGGGGGGGCAAATGCCCCCTTTGCCCCCCCCCCCATGAATACGCCCATGGTCACTAACGGCCCAACTATTACACTCGTGAACTAGCACCTGTCCTATAAGATAAACTCTTTACTGTAGGTTAACTCCCTTCTCTACGTTCACCCACAACGACCTTCCCTCCTAGTCCCCTGATCTCCTCAACCAAATACAGCCATGCTCTACTGGTCATACTGGTCACTCCGGTCACTCTCCATTCACGACTTTGATCTTCCAACCTTTTCACGATCAAACCCACGCCATGTCATTCAAACACGCCAACTGACCCAACACAGTTCTCACACCCACATATAATATTCCGACAGTAGATATTCTGCTGTGTAACTCACAAACTAATACACAACATTGGGTCTCAAATCTTTAGGAATAACTTACAATTCGGTCAAGCCTACCTACTTACTTTTAACAGTTAATTAACTGAGTTTTCAATTAGGAACATGCAGCCCCGTAGCGTGAAAATTCTACAGGAGGGGTCAGGCATTCTACAGCAGGGGTCAGGCAATAGCAGGGGGGCAGGTAATACATTTGACTAAGTAGAACAAATAAGCAGAGGGGGCCAGACAAAGCGCAGGGGGGCCCGGCCCCCTGGCCCCCCCCCCCGCACGCTACGGGCCTGGGAAAATGTCGTACAAACCTTCTAATTAGATTCTGGGCAGTTTCAAATCGTCTGTACGTTGAGTTACGAAACCACCTGTGGGCGATGGAATGACCAGCAACTGCCCTCGTTATCATGTTGAGTGATATTTCTGTCGCCTTCAAGAAATCAACAGAGTCCTGATCAGGTTGTGGATCGAACAATCCGAGTCTTTTATTGAACGTCACAACTGCAATACCTGGAGAGAGAGAAAGTAGTTCATTCTAAACAGGAATCCCCTGCAGTTTGATTCATAAAAGTCAAATCATTTTTTTTTGGAGTTTTCAAGTCTATATCCGGTTTAGAAATAGGCAGGTGACTCTAGTTGGGGAAGTAAATGCGACTGAACAAGCTACACAATTCCTTAATGTACACAGCACAAGTCGGAGACTGTGAGGGACAAGGGTTCGATTCTTGGTGAGAACCCAGGTGATTTTTACAGATCCTGTAAAGCTGTTTAAAAGTCCCCCCCACCCACATCCGCCACCTTTAAATGGGTACCTGACTTTAGTTGGGGATAAGTAAAGACTGCTGATATTATATCCGAAGAAGGATCAAAGCCAGAAATTCTTTCCAGATTGGCCCAGACAACGGCAGCTCTGAGCAAACTTCAACACATTTGGCAAGGCAACAAACTCTCTCTGAGATAAAAACTCGACTAATGCGCTCTCTGGTGACATCGGTCTTCCTGTATGGATGTGAAACTTGGACGCTTACTGCAGACCTCCAAAGAAGAATTAGTGCTCTGGAGATGAGATGTTTCCGCAAGCTATTGAACCCTCACGAAGACCTTCTCACTTCAGTCAAGAGGAGGAAACTGCGATGGTATGGACACGTTGCGAGAGGTGGAGGTCTTGCAAAGACAATCATGCAAGGAACAACAAACGGAAAAAGGAAAAGAGGAAGACAAAAGAAGAGATGGGAAGACAACATCAATGAATGGACCGGCCTGTAGTTCACCGACTCCCAAAAGGCAGCACAAGACCGGAGAAAATGGCGGGAAATAGTTTTCGGTCAACAACGGTGCCCCAACGACCCATACACGGGTTAAGGGATAGAAGAAGAAGAAGAAGAAAGACAGCTGAGCGTTTAGCCGACTACATTATCCCTTAATACACATACATGAACAGATGAATTCTACACATTTTTGCCCCCCCCCCTCATTCCCCCTCCCCCCATTCACAGAAGGGCTAAGTGAGCTTTACTTTTTTTTTTTTACTAAACCAGAAGTAATCAACTTTTCATTTGTCTCTACTAGCCATCTTGGGTTGAAAAACGCGGATTTTTTACTTTAAAAAAAAAATGATGCATATTTTCTTTTCTCCACCGTTATAATAACAAAACTTAATAACAGTGTCTGAATACAGTCGTATAAACTAGTATAAACTAATGACCTAAATCTGTATAATAACAATGGCTGTATACAGTCGTATAAACTAATGACCTAAATCTGTATAATAACAATGGCTGTATACAGTCGTATAAACTAATGACCTAAATCTGTATAATAACAGTGTCTGAATACAGTCGTATAAACTAATGACCTAAATCTGTATAATAACAATGTCTGTATACAAATGACCTAAATCTGTATAACAGTGTCTGTATACAGTTGTATAAACTAATGACCTAAATCTGTATAATAACAATGTCTGAATACAGTCGTATAAAATAATTACCTAAATCTGTATAATAACAATGGTTGTATACAGGCGTATAAACTAGTGACCTAAATCTGTATAATAACAATGGCTGTATACAGTCGTATAAACTAATTACCTAAATCTGTATAATAACAATGGCTGTATACAGTCGTATAAACTAATGACCTAAATCTGTATAATAACAGTGTCTGAATACAGTCGTATAAACTAATGACCTAAATCTGTATAATAACAGTGTCTGTATACAAATGACCTAAATCTGTATAATAACAGTGTCTGTATACAGTTGTATAAACTAATGACCTAAATCTGTATAATAACAATGTCTGAATACAGTCGTATAAACTAATTACCTAAATCTGTATAATAACAATGGTTGTATACAGGCGTATAAACTAATGACCTAAATCTGTATAATAACAATGGCTGTATACAGTCGTATAAACTAATTACCTAAATCTGTATAATAACAATGGCTGTATACAGTCGTATAAACTAATGACCTAAATCTGTATAATAACAGTGTCTGAATACAGTCGTATAAACTAATGACCTAAATCTGTATAATAACAATGTCTGTATACAAATGACCTAAATCTGTATAACAGTGTCTGTATACAGTTGTATAAACTAATGACCTAAATCTGTATAATAACAATGTCTGAATACAGTCGTATAAAATAATTACCTAAATCTGTATAATAACAATGGTTGTATACAGGCGTATAAACTAGTGACCTAAATCTGTATAATAACAATGGCTGTATACAGTCGTATAAACTAATTACCTAAATCTGTATAATAACAATGGCTGTATACAGTCGTATAAACTAATGACCTAAATCTGTATAATAACAGTGTCTGAATACAGTCGTATAAACTAATGACCTAAATCTGTATAATAACAGTGTCTGTATACAAATGACCTAAATCTGTATAATAACAGTGTCTGTATACAGTTGTATAAACTAATGACCTAAATCTGTATAATAACAATGTCTGAATACAGTCGTATAAACTAATTACCTAAATCTGTATAATAACAATGGTTGTATACAGGCGTATAAACTAATGACCTAAATCTGTATAATAACAATGGCTGTATACAGTCGTATAAACTAATTACCTAAATCTGTATAATAACAATGGCTGTATACAGTCGTATAAACTAATGACTTAAATCTGTATAATAACAGTGTCTGAATACAGTCGTATAAACTAATGACCTAAATCTGTATAATAACAGTGTCTGTATACAAATGACCTAAATCTGTAAAAAAACAGTGTCTGTATACAGTTGTATAAACTAATGACCTAAATCTGTATAATAACAATGTCTGAATACAGTCGTATAAACTAATTACCTAAATCTGTATAATAACAATGGTTGTATACAGGCGTATAAACTAATGACCTAAATCTGTATAATAACAACAAAATCAAATACTACAAATAGTCCTTTCTTCAATTTTCTTTATCTTTTTGTCTTGGTTTGACCATGTATCATGAACCGTTATTTTTGTGAAACTGGTTTGACAGTGACTACTAGATTACTAAAGAATCAAATGACTGAAATGATTAAAATGATTGAAATGATTGCCTCTCTGTCAGATAGATTTCAATAACAGAAGACATAAATCATTTATTTCAGAAAGTTAATGTACAAATATTAGTGCGCAAACATGCGTGTGATAAGGCAGACAAATAAATGATGACATTTAAAAAAAAAAACAGTCCAACTGTCAGACAGGTAGCCAGTTATTCAGACAGGAGGACAGTCCGGCATATGGACAGACAGGCAGGCAGGCATTTAGAGAGTTTAATAGACAGACAAACTAGCAAACAGACAGAAAGATAGATAGATAGATATATAGATAGATAGATAGATAGATAGATAGATAGATAGATAGATAGATAGATAGATAGATAGATAGATAGATAGATAGATAGATAGATAGATAGATAGATAGATAGATAGATAGATAGATAGATAGATAGATAGATAGATAGATAAAGCAATACAGTATAAAATCTACTAGGAGATCATATCTTATATTGAAAGATAAGTCATCACTGTCTGTCTATCATTCCAGTTATGTAGTTCTTTCACAATATTTTAAAATTAATTTCGTCCTTACTTTCAGAGGCGTAGCGAAGAAAAAGATCTTTAAGATTTTGTGGAGGAATTTTCTGCGTTTCCAGAATTTTGACAAAATCATCAGCGACTTCGTTTTGTTGTTCCAGATAATGTGTGGCTGAATCAGCTTTCATCAGTCTCTTGTTTACAGGGGTTCTCAATGTATGCCACTCTGTACCCTGTCTTTAAAGAAAAGAGAACACAAATAATACAAGAATAATATAATATAATAATAGCGATTTGGGCGCTGCGTTAAATCGAAAGTAAATAATTAATATAACAGTATTCCAGTTTAAAATACAATCATGAAAAAATCGGATCTGCCCGAAACCAAAAAGTAACCTCGCCTGCCGATCAAGCCTAAAGGGATAAAACACTATGCAAATGTTTTGCAGGGTACAGCTAGTAATAATATATGTTAACAATAGAATTGGCACAAGTTTAAATATTATCTGAGAGATGATTAAAATGTGTATGCCTTTATTTTCAGTCATTAATTATTATATCAACCTCGTTTATGCATTAACTTAAAAAAAATACGAATGTTAGTTCACACTCCATAAGTGAATGTACATTTTTACTCTAACTGACCGTTATGTACAATTTATTTGATATAAAATATCAATTTCTGAGCATTTTTTTTTATAACTTATTCGCATCATAAGCAGGGCTCGATTTACCGCCAGGGATATATCCCCGGCACTGAGAACTGTCAACCCCGGCTCTGCTTTAGCTAATATATCCCTGCCGGGGATGAAACCATAGACATTTACCCCCGGCTCTCCTGATTTTTTTTTTTCATCCCCCGGCACTGGGTTTTTTTTTAATCGAGCACTGATCATAAGTAGATCGCGAAAAGACGTTTGGTATTAGAATCATACGCGCATACAATTTATTAGCGAGAGAAAGAGAGAGAGAGAGAGAGAGAGAGATGAGGGGGTTAGTGGAGAGGAAGAGAGGAGAGAGGGAGCAGAGAGAGACGTTGAGTCCATGCGTTGTTAATTAAAAAGGTCTTTAACAGATTTTGATGGTTACTCGTAATTCTTACAACTGTCCAATGTTGGCTTTGACGTTTTGTCTTTTGTTGTAGGCGTCCAGGAGATCAAACCCAGGTCGTATGGGATACCTGCCTTCGTGTCTGTACACGGTCTCAATGTCCTTTGGGTCGCAGATTAGGACAGATGTAGCGCCCAGACGCATTTTGAACACTGGGCCGTACGTCTCGTGCATGTGGTCAATGAGTTCATGGAGCGTCTCGGAACTGAATCCGGCTGTTGGGTCGAACAGTAAAACAGAAAAAACAGACAATACATTCGCTGTTTGGCAAGTCCATTTTGAATGTAATAAATACCTTGAACCTGACCTGACAACACAACCTGAGTCATAATGCTGTAGAGCTCATGGCTCTATGAATATCAGGATTATTCTGAGCTTTATGACCTATAACCTTTTCCGTTTACTACAAGCAATGCTGTTCGTTATTTTCAGGAGCTGGTGAACTGTGTCCACCAGCTTTAAAATAACGATATATGGACATGACATAAGGGGGGGGGAGGAGGTGTTAAAGCTGGCCACCACAATCTCTTAATAAGCCACACCATCAAAAACAATTTATTTGGCCCCATTATAGAACAGGGCCAAGCTGGACTAGGAAGGCAGGAACAGCATCTGCCTTGGACCCTTCGGATTGGAAAAAAAAATTTCATTTTACAAAAAATAAAGTTTAATTACTAAATAAACTTATGTATAAAAAAGTTAATATTAGAAAATAAATTACAGGTGAAGGTCAACAATATTCAGCTTTTTAATTACATAACTTTAAATTCTTAACTAAGGGAGAAATTTACTGATGAAGAACTTTATTGATGGAGAACTTTACTGATGGAGAACTTTACTGATAGAGAACTTTACTGATGGAGAACTTTACTGGGAGTGAACTTTACTGAGAGAGAATGTATGAACCAAATGTAATGTACACGGATGTTGAACGTAGAGACCAAATGTAATTATCTAGAATTTGTAGATTGGAACATGACAATTTAAAAAAAATTATATAATAATAAACGATAAATTAATTGTCCAATGCAACAGTAGCCAAAGCGTTGTTAATGTTATTCCCTCCCTATAGAACAGATCGAATAGCTGGTATAAACTGGTTATAGGTTTTCATATAAAAACAGTTATTAAAAAACCAATCATATTCAGCCCAATATTTACTACAGATATGTGACTTATTTTTCTTACAAGCCACTAAAGACGAACTCATAGAACTGTATATGATTCAATGACTGTGTCGAAACTCTGTGTGTGACATGCCCTACCTAAGATGTTTTTTTTTTCAACATTGCCTCTATGTAACATATAATATAACATATAATATAACATATAATATGACACATAACATAACGATTAATATAACATATAATATAACATAACATATAATATAACATATAATAATATAATTGTACACGATTAATTTTTAAAACTCCACACAATCTTACCTTTGAGTCTCCCGCGAAGGGCCCAATGAACCATAAAACCCTTTGACGAGCAGCAGTAAGAAAAACAGAGGCGTAACTAGGGAGGGGGGATCCAAATTCGAATGTCCCCCGGGCCCCAGCTTGAGGGGGCCCCCGGATCATTTTTTTACATTAAATATTCAGTAATTATCTCATGTCATGATGTCGAATGTCAAAATGCAGGGGCCCCCCCAAAGAGGCCAAGCCCTTCACAGGGCCCCCAAATCCCTACGTTCGGCACTGAAGAAAGGCCCGGTGTGTGACTTTCGATACTGCATTACAGTATTTAGCCCTGATTGAATGAATGCATTTGAATAATGCAAATGTGCATTGTAGAGAGCGTTTAGTGGCTGATTATTAATTGATATACGGTCATTACTGGTCAAATCATTAAAGTCGCTCGTTGTCCAGTACTCCACCAATTTGTCCTTGTCCCCATTTGGCGCTTTTTAACAATTGATCAGGAGCAGAGTCGGATCTACTGGCAGGCGTCACCCACGGCCTCAACTTCTAAGGGGCGGGGCCTCAGAGCTAATTTCATTCGACGTCTTTCTTACATTTTAGGGCCCCCTTATTTTCTTTTGCGCCTGGGGGCCCCAACGGGCCAAAGTCCGCCACTGTTCTGGAATATATACCCACCAGGCGTATGAAACGTTTGTTTCCTAATTTAAGCTTGATTATAGAAACATGTGTTGGAATGTACATAATTGTTTGCACCCTTAATACAACTAACTGGCTCACGATAGTTGCAAATCGGTAGATTGGAAATGTACTTACAGAAAGGTTTGTAATGAAGCAATGATCCAATCACCGGCCACTGGTAGATACCTTTAGGCCCTGGGATATCTTCAAACGGCCTGGCCTCAGTCGGTTCTGTTGTCGTTTGGCTCACGGCGGACATAGAACGACATAACGCTCGCATGTCTAGCGTCCAGTTTGGTGGACATTTCTCAAGGAAAATTTTACATCTCAACATTGTCAGCTGGTGAAATCAAAACTAAAGACGAGACGAGATTTGTTTCCTGAACGAATTGAAATAAAACTTTAAATATCCACTTCACCCTGTAACGAACTTCATTTTTTTTTTTGTAATACAGAACTGGACGAATGCATATCAACTCCAGGACTGATATGGTTAATATTACAACACTTCCCTGCATCTCTCTCTCTCTCTCTCTCTCTCTCTCTCTCTCTCTCTCTCTCTTTTCTGTTTCTCTCCCTCTCACAGACACTTTCTGTCTTTCCACGTTCTTTGGTCCATATTTGTTCTTATTTATTCTAACGCTGTCGGTTAAACTGAATAAAACTTTATTCATAGAATTTTCATTTTAAAAATGTATCGTTTCTCTTATATATATAATATGTAAATAGAATGCTCATGAAACATATTTCTCTATTCGCTAAACATATATGTGTACGGATCGGTAGCTCAATCTATTGGTCTGTTTTTATGTGACCTATTAACTGTATCAGTATATGGCTTTTTATCATTCGGACGAACAGTCTATAAATACTAGCTACTGACCATTCCTACGGACCAGTCATCCATGTGAGGGGGGGGTGTCCTCGCGCTATAAGCTTTATCTGGGATTATGGCAGTTTGTTATTATAATTCACGTCCATTCTATCTATTTTTAGCACAAAGAAACAAAACATAAGAGGGTGTGACTGCCTGATGTAGCTCTATGTGGGTCAGTCAATTTAACGGCAATGCCACCTGTTTGTCATTTACTTGCAGTAAAACATGGTGGCCGAAATCCCTGACCTATAACATTCTATATAATCTGGTATGAAACAGAAAGAAAAATGCCTGAAACTTAAGATCATTCATGCATATAATCTGCACCTAACACTCAGTACGGACAAAGTTATACTTTCTCACCTCCTGACACAGATACATTTTCCACTAGTTGTTTTCTGAGCTGGGAGGGAAAATATACTGAAGTGTTAGAAATACTGTACAACTCCTAATGTAAATTGTTTTCTGTGCTCGCTAGGATGGTCCAATTATTTCATAAATCGATATTAAATTTCACGAGCACACAATAATTCACTTTTTTTTAAATCTTCGGTGAGCAATCCAATGGCCCTGGGACCACTAAAGATCCTCGAGAAACTATTGCTGGCCCGCAGGAAAAGTAGAACATAAATTTATTTTCACAAATTAATTTTACAGTAAGTAGTGACCTCTACAGTGTGTGTATATTTATATGTGTGTATATTTTTGTTTAGAAAATGGAGTGAGGTGGAACGAGTTCAGAAACGGTAACTTCGTTTGTTGTTCAACGGATAATTACTGTGTTTTTTTTTATTGGACTGCGATATTATTAAAGACCTTATTAAAAGCTGCTTGTTTGGATTAACAGAAATAAGCCCGCTCACTGGCACACACAGACAACCATGGGGTCCGTGGGAATACTACGGCTATGCGTTCTATGTGGTCTGTGTGGTCTATGTGGTCTATATGGTCTATGCGGCATAGTTTATACTATATTGAACAGTGTGTGTATCATTGTTTATGAAATTACTTATCATTCAGGGTTGGGGTGTCGGTGGGTGTACTTTTGCCCGGTGCCGGCATCGGAAAGCGCCCATAAAATTTCTTTAAAACTAGTAAACACCTCTTAAGTAGAAAGATTTAAACTATTAATTAGCAAAACATTAAACTATAGATATGTACTGTTTTACAGCAAAACGCCATGATTTGATTTATAAAAAGCTTAATATATGCACATAATTTTAAAGTTTGATTTTGTAATTTCTGCAGATTATGATAATCGTATTAATATCATAGAAATAAATGGTTTTAAAATTTTAAACAGTGGCATTATGACACATTAGTGGGACGGGTGGCCGAGTGGTGTAGATACTCGACTGCCAACCTGAGAGTCATGGGTTCGATCCTCGGTGGGGCCCTTGAAATTTTTCCAGGTGAAATTTGGTGCAAAGTCGTCCCACAAGTCCACCCAGCTTGAAATGGGTACCTGACTTTAAGTTGGGGAAGTAAAAGCGGCTGGGCGTTGTTCTAACCACACAACCCCTTCATATGCCGTGTTTATAGAAACAGATGAATTCTACACTTCATCTGCCACGATGGCCCGCTAGGGTTAAGGGAACTTTACTTACTACTTACTTACATTATGACACATCGTTTTAAAATATGCATTTATTTATTTCGAAAATAATTGTAATCTCAACAATTTTTTTTTAAAAGTCATTAATTTCATGTCTCCTATTTATTACGATCTTTTGCTACGATTTTTTTTTGGGGGGGGGGGGGTTCTTTTATCCATCTTTCCTATCAAACTTCTGAAAATTGTCTCAGATACATAGCCGTTCATCGAACTTCACTATAGATGGATCTATAAAAATGATACAATGTTTGCTTTTTTTTGGCATCAATCTTAGTGGACTAAGAATAATAATAACTATACAACTTTGATGGGGTAAAATGATTTCATTGGTTAGTTACGATACGTAAGACGAAACCCATAATGCGTGTCAAGCAGAAAACCCTTGAGGCCAGAACGTTCCATTCTGTGGGACACAGGTAGATATTTAATAGGACTAAGGATTTTTTTTTCTTTCTTTTGTAACAGACATTTTATTTTCTTACCTGTACTAGTCACCTGTACTAGTCACCTGTACTAGTCACCTGTACTATTTACCTCGAGAAGATTACACTGGGAGAAATACACCACAAACTATCGTCAGTTAATTTAGCTTTTTAGAATCCATTTTTGTTTAGACTCTGTGTAATTTTCCAATGTTATTTCAGTGAAGCGTTATAGTGATAAAAAAAAATACGTCGGATGTTTATATGAAACAGTTTATTGATACCAAGGATCTATCCCTCAGTGAAACAGTTTATTGATACCAAGGATCTATCCCTCAGTGAAACAGTTTATTGATACCAAAGATATCCTTCAGTGAAACAGTTTATTGATACCAAGGATATCCTTCAGTGAAACAGTTTATTGATACCAAGGATATCCTTCAGTGAAACAGTTCATTGATACCAAGGATATATCCCTCAGTGAAACAGTTTAGTGATACCAAGGATCTATCTCTCAGTGAAACAGTTTATTGATACCAAGGATCTATCTCTCAGTGAAACAGTTTATTGATACCAAGGATATCCTTCAGTGAAACAGTTTAGTGATAGGACTCACCTCTTTCAGAGAGTCAGTTAAGTGATACGAATTTATCTATTAGTGAAACAATTCAGTGATACCACTGCCTTTTTACCCCCCCCCCCCCCACTATTCTGGAGAAGTGTTGTGGTAGCGACAATGTTGAGGTGCAAAGTTTTATTTCATAGATGTCAACACACGTGTTTGACATACGGTATGACATCTCGTGCCATGTCATCAGTAAGCCAGACATCAACAGAACAGGCCGAAGTCAAGCCATTTGAGGAGATTCCAGACCCTGGGGGTATATACCAGTGGCCAGTAATTGGATCAATAATTAATTACAAATCTTTCAGTAAGTAATTCTAGTTTAATAAAATTTAAAAAAAATAAAAAATCAAAGCTAAAAAAATCTAAAATGAAAAAAAAAATATTAAAAAATTTCTTTTGGATGCAGATAATTAATCGAACCTAAAGACAATTATCAACACCCTATACAATTGTGTAGGTTCTGACTAATAGTTTAACATGAAACATAAGGTGTATGTCACATGAGGTGTATGTCACATAAACCGAACATAATGTCTATGTACATCACACCAGTGGTTGTCAATTTGTGTATAAAATCATTTAAGGGTCATATTAAAAAATTTCTTTTGGATGCAGATAATTAATCGAACCTAAAGACAATTATCAACACCCTATACAATTGTGTAGGTTCTGACTAATAGTTTAACATGAAACATAAGGTGTATGTCACATGAGGTGTATGTCACATAAACCGAACATAATGTCTATGTACATCACACCAGTGGTTGTCAATTTGTGTATAAAATCATTTAAGGGTCATTCATTTACTACGTAACGCTTTTTTTTTACAATTCTTTATGGCAGTGGCTTCGTATACGACCGGGTGTGTTTCGTATTTTTTTTTTGAGACACGACCAGCAAACTTTGATGACGTCAGTAAACAGAATGAATGAGAACTCTTATTTACTGCAGACTTTGATGACGTCATTTGCTGTTAATAATTGGAGATATTTTTATATTTGGCTTTAATTTTTTTCGGGTCTGTCCAAGCCTAATAAATAAAGTCATTTGCTGTTAATAATCGGAGATATTTTTATAATATTTTTTTTAAAATAAATACGGCTTTGAATTATATATTTTAGTTGTCAGGATATATGTCTAAGACTAAGAGTTTTCGGGTCTGCCCAAGCCTAACAAAGTCGGACGAATAAAACAAAAAATTATGCGCTAAATTAGTATCTATCGTACCCCCCCTCCCCCAGAAAGCTAACACTCGTTAATTCGTCTCCGTCAGTATTTGGTTCGATTCTCGGATATAAATGCTTCCCCATCCCCTCTATTTTCGTTTCTTCATCTTATTATTATTTAGTAAATTTGAAATATGTAGGCTTCTCTGAATTTTTTAAAGTTTGACGCAAAAATGATGGTAAGGAAAAGTTATGTAATATTTAGCCTTAGGACTAGCTATACCCTGCAAAGCCTTTGCAGGAAGATAAACTAGTGTAAAGCCATTGCCGAACCTAGGATTTGGGGGCCTTGCATTTTGACATTCGATACCATGACATGAGATTATGTTCTTAATATTTAATGTAAAAAATAATTTTGGGGTCTCCCTCAAGCTGGAGCCCGGCGGGACTTTCGATTTTGGACCCCCCATCCCTTAAAATTGTTACGCCTCTGTGTTCAGCTTTGATACATATTTTCAAAATATATTTTTTTTTTAAGTTATGAAATAGTTGAAA